>LN483797.1:0-99901 GCA_900002565.1 Culicoides sonorensis
GGTTCCAGAACTGGGTATGGTTCCAGAACTGGGTATGGTTCCAGAAATGGGTATGGTTCCAGAACTGGTAACTTTCTTACTACTAATGTCAAAAATATGACATCTGTCAAAATTGTGACATTTAAATTCACTCATCTAAATTAAAGGTTGAAATTGAATTGAAAAAACTTAAATTTCAGATTAATTTTTACTGTAAAACTCGTTCAATGTACTTCCTAAATGTCAAAGCATTAAATAGAATCAATCTTTAAATTGACATGTGTCAAAAAAGGTGTACCTGTCTAAATGGCATAACTCTTGACATCTATATTGAAAATTCATTGGGTTAAATCAGGAACACAAGAGGAGTCTTCAAAATCCTTTACAGTTTTTTACCGTTGATGAAACGTTTCAAGCGAAACATCAAACCTAATGATTTCTGTCAAAAGAAAATGACAGCTGTCAAACTCAACTTACATCAATTTAAGTTAAAAATATGACATTCATGACTTTTATTCAATTTCATTTCATTAGCTCATGGGACTGAAAATTAACACGATGACTTTTCATTGATTTTAATTAACATTTTGCATTGAATTGAAATGACAGCTGTCAAAATTATGACATTTGAAGTCGATTAATCGTTATTTATTGAATTAAATGTTATTTTTTTCTACTTCTAAAGTAAAGGAGCATCAAAATTTCTTGATTTGGATTCAAATTGATTTGGTGTCAAAAAATTTAAAATGTCATAATAAACGTCAACTGTCATAATTCATTGTCCTTTAACTAAAACACCTTAAATGAGTTAATTATATCAATAAATCATTATCTTAAATTACAAAAAAAATAATTCTTCTGAGAATCGTCAATTAAATAATTTAATTTACAAACAACAACAGCAAAAAAATATATATCAAATATAATCTGATGTGAATGTTTTGGTGATTTCATTATTATTTTTATTATTATTATAACTTTATGATTATTATTATTATTATTACACTATTTCAAGAATTTACGCAACATTTAAATAAGAGTCCATTGAACTTGCTTCGATGAATGGTCATGGTGCTCATAAAAAAAAGTATACAACACGAAAAAAAAATTAAATAAAAAACCTGAACATCATGTCACATATTTGGATACGGCTTGTACACACACCACCCGTGTAAGTTAAATTGAAGAGTTTAAAAAACGACCTTGAACAAAAAATGTGCTTAGCTAAATTTTTGTTAACACGTTTCAATGAAGCTTCAATGTAATGAAGATTGATTTGAATTGTGATTGTAATTTAAAAATTTCAATTAATCACTAAAATTAGAGGAAAATTTTTAAGGAAAGTTAGAATTGAAATTTAAAAAAATAAAATGTTTTGCTCAGGAAAAAAAACCGAAACAAACCGAAGCGTGTTATATAAAGCAATAAAAAGACCGCGCAAATTTTTCACACATACAAACAGACAAAAAATGTTTTTGTATTTCATCATACGTATGTGTAAATATAAAAAGAACGCATGTCATTGAACTTTGCCGGGTTTATTAATTCAATTTTTTTTATTTTGATATTTTTTTTTTTTTGCATGTTATCACCCATACATACACACATCAATACAGGCGCACACACACATACACACAGCGTGTACACTCAAATTTTATGAATGAATGTGAATATGTGAGTAAAAAAAAACTTTTTCTAGAAAAATATCATGAAACGACGCATTTTTTCCTGTATCAAAGTGATCAAATTAAATGTTTTTTTTTTCTGCGTATTGATAAAATGAAATAATTTGTTTATTTCAAACGAAATTTATTTCATTGAATGATGAGTTAACACTTAATTTGCAGAAAAATAAAACAAGTGCAAATAACATTTCATTGCGTAACATTTTGAATGATGAATGTGGAAAAAAACTTTGATTAGATTAGAAATTAATCAATATAATTTCCTGAATTCATTTCATTTCATTTCAATGAAATGTAATCAGAAAGACCAAGTTGAATGCCCTCCATTTTACGACATTTAACAAGAAATTACAGTTTTTGATTTTTGGCTTCAAATGGATTGGATTTTGATGAATTAAGACCATTCATTGTTTTATTTGTCATTCAAATTCTTGAAATACTGAAATACGTGGGTGGTCTCATAATTCAAATAATTCATAATAAAAAATTGACTATGTATGTGTGTGTCTATGAGAGAGAGAAAATTTCTCTAATCACTTACACATGCCATTATGTGAGTCACCTGGAAATTACATGTGCCCCCTAATAATAATAATTTCATTTCATTTTATAATAATACTAATAACGAGGTGAGGTTATTTCATCGATAAATGATAAGGCCACGTGAAATTAGAAAAGAGAAATTTGTGTGTGTGACTATGACGATTGTGAGTCTTCTCTTCTTCAAATTCAATGAAATTGAAAAATAAAAATAGAACAAAAAAAATTGGAACAAAGAATTATGCAAAAAAAAAATATGAACTCTCAAATACGTAACAAAAAATTTATTTTTAAACGTAATTAGTATAAAAATTAAAATGATGCTGAAAATTATTGTCACATGTTTCAAGTCAAAGATTCATGATTCAAAGAAATTTTAAGTTAAACTTTTTAAAAGTGAAATAACAATGACAACAATGAGGGTTCAAAAAAGAAAATATGAAATGGAATGAACTTAATCAAGAATTCTGGGTCATTTTAAAATAAAATTTTTATGAATTTTTTCTTGAAACGCATAAAGTGAGTGGTCAAAGTACAATTTCAATTTCAATACAGATTTTCTTTAAAAAAACAGTTAAATGTGAATACAGTGAAAAATATTTACTTTAAGCGAAATTAATTGCCTTTTAAGAGGAACTATTTACTTATATATACAAAGAAAAAACATTTATGAAGAATTGGAAGAGTTCAAAGTGTGCTAGTTGAATTTCAATTTCAGTGGAAGTTTTGGTATGGTTCAAATTATTAGGTAAGCTTTATATTATAATTTTATTTTTTTTTTTCAATGAAACTTAATGGAAAATTCCTACTTTATTTTAAAGATGACCTTTGAACTGGACTAGGTTGATCCGCATACCTTAGAAACATACCAGGACATAAAGAGGCGATAAATTCGTTCAAAATATAAAGTACAAGGCGTTTCCGCTTGTAGATATCACATTTAAAGGATAATCGGTATGTATTCGAGTCAAAGAAAGGTATTTCAGCTCAATGATGTCTTTTTAGGGTCAATTTATTATTTATCAGGTTCTGAGGAAGAGGCTGGTATAAGATGAGAGAATAAGAGATAAGATTCACTCTTAATCTTAGGCTAAAGGTATGAAAACTTTGGTGGAAATGGTATTAGCCCAGAATTGCAGCTGACTAAAGCCCAGAATTGAAGCTGCTTAAAGCCTAGATTTGAAACTGAGTAAAGACCAGAATTGAAGCTGCTTAAAGTCTAGATTTGAAGCTGACTAAAGCCCAGAATTGAAGATGCTTAAAGCCCAGAATCGAAGCTGCTTAAAGTCTAGATTTGAAGCTGGGTAAACACCAGAATTGAAGCTGAGTAAAGCCCAGAATTGAAACTGCTTAAAGTCTAGATTTGAAGCTGACTAAAGCCCAGAATTGAAGCTGAGTAAAGCCCAGAATTGAAGCTGCTTAAAGTCTAGATTTGAAGCTGACTAAAGCCCAGAATTGACGATGCTTAAAGCCCAGAATCGAAGCTGCTTAAAGCCTAGATTTGAAGCTGACTAAAGCCCAGAATTGAAGCTGAGTAAAGCCCAGATTTGAAGCTGCTTAAAGCTCAAAATTGTTACAGAGTGAAGTCCAGAAATGAAACAAAATAAAGCCCAGAATTGAATCATATTAAAGTCTAGATTTGAAGCTGTGTAAAGGCCAGTACTAATAGACTCATAGAGCACGCCATATGAGATCGTCCTCTCTTTTCATATCAATGTAACCAAAAAAAAACAAAATTCCACATCTCTTCATTGAGTTTAATTGCATAACTTCACACCAAAATTAATTCAATGACTCATATCAAATTTTATCTTTTCAAGTTTTCAAAGTAAAACGTCAGCTCCCCTTATCAGTTATGCCTACTGACGTAATATTCTTATTTGATCAAATACTGTTTTTATTTTGAATTGTGTTCCCATTACAATAAATCAACATATTTTAACATAAACCTTCATGGTCAAATCATCCCAATGATCTTTTTTTACTTTCACTTTTTCTCTTCTTCTCTTAAAATGCCATATATTTCATCGTGACGTGATGCAACTCAATTAATTCCCTTCTAAAATTGCGTTAACATTCAATTAACTGCTTAGAACGAACTCACATATGTTGTTACCTCACAAATCATGTGTAAGCCAGTACATTTAATGTTAATATCAGTCACGTTTGATTGTCATATTCAGTTTACTTGACAAAATTGTGTTAAGACATCAATCCGTAATAGAATCTTACGTTACGTTACATTACATCAATCTAAACTGAACGAAGCTATAGTTGAACTGTGAATAGTGAACACGTGTTTGATTGAAATTTGTCGTTGAAAATTCTCTCAAATTCATTCAATTATTAAAACAGTTTATTACCTTTTACTGGAATTACATTTCAATTTTACATTACCAGTGTACATAAAACGTTAAAATTACGTAAATTTGAAATGTATTCAAAGCACATGGCAGTAACATGTGTTTTGTGAGTTGAGTTTAGTGCTGAATGTGTATGAATGTAATGTTATAAGGATTTGTATGAAATTTGTTAAGTCAGAGAAGGTTGGAAATATATAAAAATAACATGGACAACTTGTAATGCAATGTGATTCAGTAATACAAATAAAAAAAATGGTATTTCATAAGTGTTTGTTAATAAGCTTGGATTCTAAAAATAAGATTTGCATTGTCCTGGATGTGGAAACAATGTGATATTATGACTTGAATTGAACTGAAAATATCACAGAAAATGTGAACGATTTTGATTTGGGTCGTATTTTGGCTCCTGGATCGCTTACGCCAGTGAACAACGCCATCTATCAGAACGAATTTGCATTTAAGCTATTTTAAGAGTATTTTAAGTTCTGTGTGAGCTTAATATCGCTTTACATCCACTGTCTCAGATCATTTCAGACGAGAATTGAGAATTCCATTCACTTTTACCGTCCTCCTCCTTCATATTCATACTTCAATCAACCAATCAATCGAATCATGAAGGAGACAATATAGCGACAAGTAAAGTAGGTTTACTGTCAAAGAATTCATTGTTTTGACTCCTATGCTATCAATTACATTCATCTATTTTAAAAATAAAAATAACTTTGTTATATCTATAAATACATTTGCAAAAAAAAATGTGCGAAATTCAAGGTACTTGATCTAATTTCCGCATTTTTTTTCCTACTATTAGATACAATACAAAACCGTTTAACGCTCATTCATTGGATCATTCATTACCAATTCATATTTGAGTCTATACAAATAATTATTATCATTGAATGATGTAATATTTTTATTAATGTATTATAATGAGACTATTTATTGTATTATGATTCTTATTATTATTATTTTTATTGATATTGAATCACGTTGCAAATTATATAATGTCATTAAAAGAATAATTTGATGGCCTGGACAATTCAATTCATATTATTGTGGTAATGAAAAGTTTGTAGCGCCAATTTTAAGGGAGATCAGAAACTGCAATTCCAAAACCAGGATGAGAGAGAGATGATTGATCTGTACTTTTAAATTAAGCTTGACCCAGGAAGTAGCCGGAGGACCACAATTGGACTCATTGAGATCGAGCAACAGGTAAGTAAATTTAAAATTTGATTAATTGGCTTCAAATACTACCAGCCCAGAACAGAAGTAGCTGCATGAATCGTAATTACTAAGATTTAATAACCCAGAATCCTGAACTTCAATAAAAACGTAGCCCAGACCCCGAATAAAGACATCAAAAGGATTTCCACGATTTCCACAGGCGAAGATATTGACCGATATACTAACACGAAAAATACTGCCAGCCTAGATCAGAAGTAGCTACATGAAACGTAATTACTAAGATTTAATAGTCCAGAATCCAGAACCACAAATGAATTGTAGGCCAGACCCTTAATTCAGCCATTAAGTGGCTTCCAACGTGACAGGCGAAGATACTGATCGATATACTAACACGAACAACAATTCCGATCTAAATTCTTGATTTTCGACTCAATTCAAATTCAGAAATTACGTAATTTTTTTTTAGTGAGACAAAACTTGGAATTCCTTATCAATTTTCAAACAAAATTCTTATGAAACCTAATTTTTACTTAGTTATTCAATAATTACGACATATTTTGACCTTATAAAGTTAAATAAAATACGTAATCCGTAAAAAATTCTTATCAATTAAAACCACATACACGTTTATATAACATATGCGACACTTATTCCATAATAATAATAATAAAAAAGTAACATTAAATAAAATAAACAGTCTACTGATAAGAATTTGTGTGTCTGTTATTAAATTCACGTTCATGCTGTAATTTAAAGTACATTTACCATGGTTATATTTTTTTTATGTATTTAAAAATAAAAAGATGATTAAATAAATTTGCAAACATTAAATGAAAAATATCTAGGTCAATATTTCGTTGGTATGGAAACAATGTTTGTTTCATGATAATTTTTTTTTGTAATATTATCAGTTAAAAAAAATGAATTGAATACAAAAAAATGGGTTAAATAATAATTTGAAGTTTATCGAAGGTATTAACGGGAAATTTTCATTAAAAGCTAACTGTTATTATGAAATGTGTTGCTAAACCGGAAAAAGAGCTTTCATTTTTATTTCACATGTAACCGTTATCTTCCTGACTTTTGAAACTTAACGTCCTTCATATCAAATGATAAAATCGGAACATATTGTTATCATACACTATACGACACACACACACATGACATGTGCATACAAAAGTGAATATGAATTTGAATGAAAATAACTTCCTGATTCTAAGTACTTATAATAAATTCATCTATATGTAATTCATTAATTGTACACATGTACTTTAAAATAAGTGTGTGAGAGAGAGTGTGAATGAGACAAAAAATTAAATTAAAAATAATAGGCTTGTCAAACTATTACGGTATTTCTAGGACATCCACATTGAAATAAAACGTGATAAATTTTATTATTATTATTGTTATTATCAAATGCGCCGTTACATTTCCTACACATCTGATTCTAAACTGTTATGAGCAATACAAGCAAAAAACTGACTAAATTGTTATGAAAGTAGATGACATTGTACTTGTCAGATTGATTTGTTAGGGAATTGTGAATTTGTTTTGTTATTGTTATTATTGTAGTAATTGTCAATTTTAATAAGTATTGAAATTAAATTATTGATTTCTGGAAGATACAATTATGGGAATTCCTTGAAAGCTAGTTTCCGATTAAATGGATATAGATCAGGGTTTTAGTGGTATTTTATAAGTTAAGGCCAAAAAGGTCCAGAATCGAAATTTGTCTGATATTAACATCAGAATGAAGATCTCAAGGTAGCAGTACCAGCTCTGAAGGTCACTTGAGCTGTATTGCAGCATCATCAGCCAACTACCAAGCTCAGAATTGATTCTTCAGTGGGCTCTGCACTAGTTAAAGACTGCTGAAGTGCCCTTGAGACACTAATTAAAGGTAAGTTAATTAAAAATTTGTATTTGGCTTCAAAAACCACCAGCCCAGATCAGAAGTAGCTTCACTAATCATAATTACTAAGATTTAATAACCCAGACCCCATATAGACATCAACAGGACTGCAACTTAATCCATTAACCGAGCTGACACTTTTCAATGAAGTTAATTCCCAGAAATAAATCGCCACCAATTTCATATCCACCTGCACAAGTATTCCCATTTCACATTTTGTTGCATTCATTTTATTTTAATGAGCGTTACTCGTGCATCAGTAAATTATAACACACAATGCAAAAACAATCATCAAAACTATTTTATAATAATAATATTATTTACTTGAAACGAAACCATGTGTACAATTTCCAAGCTAATTATCAATTAAATATTTACACTTTTTACTTACACGTGTCATAAATAGATGCACTATAAAACGGAATTAGACACACACTTAACTTTTTATTATATACAAAGTCAAACTATTATTGCATGATCATCATTTAATAATATTAAAAAAAAAACTATTCATTTGATAAAAAAAATTACGTAAATACAGAAGATATTGAATTCAGTGTATAGACAGAACTCTTATGCAATATAAATAATGTACATTTATAATAATAATAGGCCATTGGCTTAAAAACGTGGATCGTACATGTGCTTTAGAACACATTTTCCCAGGCAAATTGTTGCATGTGATGTTATTCAATCATTTTTTTCCTTTAAATGTATTGATTTAATTTGACAATAAATTTTTTGTAAATCAAATACAAGTATTATCACATTTTTGTATGATAAATTACATGTGACTTTTTTTCTTACACAGAATATTTTACATATCAAATTATTTGGAATTGGTCACGTGATAGGAAATTTTTAAGGGAATTCTTATCAATCAAATTAAATTTCATTCACGTGTGAAAAAAAGTTTAATATGAATTGTAATTTTTTCCTCGTGTAAGCTAATTATAAACCTGTGAACAGGTGGATGTTTTCTCATCAAACTATGAGAATCGCGGCTTCAAAATGTAAAAGTGTTAAAATGAGTTTTCTAGTTAACTTTCATATATAAATTAATGAAATTCATAGAACTAGTGAACATTTGATTGGTTAACAGAAAAAATACTTGCTAACGTTTCTTTAAAACGAGAGAAAATAAAACGACGCAATATTTGGGTCAAAATAAAATTTTCATATAATTATTGTGTTTAGACACGTGTAGGATATTTTTTTCTCCTCATTATTGAATCATATTTCTTGAAAACAAGTAAATAATGGAGACGGTTGGTATTTTTCATATACAAAGAAATGATACGCAATTTCAATATCAATCAAATTATTTATTTACTTTTTTTTTCTTTTTAGGTTTCAATGAAACGAATTACGAGTCTCATCAAGGTTTACAAGAAACTGAATGGAGATTTTCAGGACTCATTGAGAATACTGAGCTGCGGAACCTAAGGTAAGTTATTCTAAAACTTGATTTATTGGCTTCAAAAACTATCAGCCAAGAATAAAAGTAGCTTCATGAATCGTAATTGCTAAGATTTAAAGCCCAGAACCCTGAACCTCAATTAAAACATAGCCCAGAATCCTGAACCTCAATTAAAACATAGCCCAGAATCCTGAACCTCAATAGAAACGTAGCCCAGAACCCAAAAACAGCCATCAAGATGATTTCCACGTGACAAGCGAAGATATTGACCGATATACTAACACGAAAAATAATTTTACACAATACAGTGATATAACTCGATAATCAAACACATCATTTATCATCAATAGAATCATTCGTCAACAATAAATATCAGAAAATTCCATTAATTCTAGAATCATTTAACACTCTTTTATACACAATTTTTTTCTGGTATTATCGTAATGATTACCCAATACTATTTTGATCCTCATAATAACTTTACAAAAATATTTTGATATGGAATTCATTCCATTCATATATGAAATAATAAAAACAAGAATAATACAAACTCACGTGGATCCCTCACATGTTAGCACCGTATGTACTTACAACGCGATTTTGTTAAATAATAACGTGGATGTGTTTCAATTTTTGCTGCTTACCTGTAAATAGAAAGATAAAAAGAAAACTTTTATTAGTATTTGACATTTAATTTGAATCGGGTTGTTGATTTAATTTAAATTAATTTCATATTATTATCTCATTTCATTAGAAGCACATGCAATGAATTTGTTTGTAAACAAATAAATTTTCTGTATCTATAAATAGGAGGAAAAAAATTGATTTGATTGCGACAAATGAATTTCTCTCTATTTACGTCGATTTATCGTCGTAAGTCCTAGAAAGAAAATTTATTTTTAGCTAGTAATTGATTTTTATATGGTAACTTTTTTTTCGGTTACACCAGATTTTCATTATAACTGTCATCAATGTAATTTCCCAATTTCCGTTAAAGGTTAACATTTATTGGTCATGTGGCTATAATTAGATTTCATTTTGTCACAATGACGTATATTTTTTTTATTTTGGTTATGTCCCATATTAATTATTCATTTTCAATGAAATAAGTTCATACCAAGAAAAAGAAATGTTATTTTCCAGAAAAGTCCATTAAGTTACCTTGACTTTTCTGGTCTAATATTAGGGCATCAGAAACCTTTTTTAGTTAAACATGAAACGTGTTTAAATTCAAACTGATGCCAATTTGGCACCATTTCATAGTTACGTTATTCAAACTATTTTATAATCATCATTGTAGTCTGTTCCTCATGTTAAAATACATTTTAGTACGACCTTAAAAAGAATTTCATTACCAATTTACCGAATAATGTTAATTGTGAGGTGACTTACAGACTGCTTGTAGGTAAATCATCAAAGAAATTGCGCGGTTCTTTTTCCTTCTTCTTCAATGTTATGAATCAATCATAGTTAGAAGTTGTGAAATTGAAATTCGTAGCCTTCAAAAATTGAGCATTTGGCATGTAATTACATACTTTTCCATAACCCAGTTAGATAAAAAACGAATTTAATTTGAACATATAAATCAATCACTTCCTTATTTCGTTTTTATTGACCTACTTTTGATTTTATTATCGTTGTGCCGTGTTTGATAATCGCTCTCAAGTGAGAAAATAAAATAATAATATTAAATTTAAAAATAGAAAAGTTGATGTGATAATAATTTTATTTTAGTTTAGAGGAACTGATGAAAGAAAACTATAAATTTTCTTTATAGAGGTTACATAAATAAATGTAAACAAAAGTAAAATACTACAGAATTCATTCAAAAAAACAAGGTCATGATCTAATTTTGTTATTTTTTATTTTACTTAGAAAATTCTTCAAATCAACAAAAAATTATGCAATCAATTTAAAATGAAAATATTTTCCTTGAAAAATCGACCAAAAAAATTTTCTACGCACTTGCAATTTTCTGTCGATTAAGTTTGATTTAAAAATAAACATTGATATTGATCGAAACTGTCCTATGAATGACCTTCGACAAAAACTGTGTCTTAAAATGTGAATGAGACACGTTTGTACGGAAATAATTTTGTGCAACATTGTAGCACTATTTTTTTTTTATTTCATTGTAACGTTAAACTTAATTGTAATTCTCACATGTCTCGTAAGCAGAGCTATGAGCTGTACATGACCTAAGCTAAACACATTGAAGTTCAGAACTCGTGTTTCGATTTAAAAAATTAAAGAGAAATTGTGCACCTGATATTTAAAATGAATTTGTTGGAATTCAAAGTCATGGAATTGAATTGCGTTTCATTTCAAATACAAAGAGTAAGATGACTTAAAAAAAATTGTAGATAAAATTGTTATGTAAAGTTATTTTGATGTAATAATTGTGTAACAACGCAAATTGATTCGTTCTTGTAATGTGATAATTTTTCATATTTTTTACATGAATTGTTAGAATTTGTTTATTTGACTTAGAATTATAATCAATTAGAGAATTTTGGACGTAAATCACAAATTTTATTTCCGGATTAATTATGTCACTTGTAATATGACTTGGAATTGTGAATCGATGTCTTAAATGATCTGTAAAGTATTAAATGTACGTCAAGCACCGTCAAGGAGATTTCTGTAATGAGCTTTGAGGTTATTCATGGACCAGGTAAGTAAATTTATTAAAAATACATTTTCGAATCGAATTTATATTTAATTCCATTTACAGGCATCTTCAGAAGTAATCAAAAAGGCTGTCGTATGATAGGAAAGGAATTTATCTTGACAAAGCCAGGACAAGGAAATAGGTGGAGGACAAATCCTTCAGGTAAGTACAATTGAATTTTAAAAAATATCAGCCTAGAGCAGAAGTAGCTTCACGAATCGTAATTACTACAGTTTAATAACCCAGAATCCAGAGATAGCTGTTCACGCTTAAATATGGCTTCAAAATTGAATTTTATTAACGGATTTGATGCCGCCAGAAAAGCTTGTTCAGACATCCAAACCAACGTTAATCAGTATCTGAACGACACTAGGATTACATTGAAGGGAATTGAAATGAATTCCTTTAAACTGAACAGGTTACTACCAAACCAACCATATTATCGTACTTACCAACATAAACCCATACAATTTTTTTCTTTTAAAGCGACGAAGAAGAAGAACAACAACAAATCCAGAATAAAATAAACAATGTGTTGTTATACCATTGATGAAAAGACCTTGAATTAGGTCAAAGTACCTTTTAAGTTCATAGTCTTTTTACATTCAAGCACATACATCCATACACAGACATTTTTATCGCTTGAGTTCCTGTTTTCAGTTTACATTGAAGTGTGAATATACATTATCTGTGTAAGAAGTGCGTCAGGAGTAATATATTAATAGATATGAAAAAAAGTATAATAAAACAAGAATCGAAGGATAGATATAGTTTTATGTATATACGATTTTGTTCTCTTCTTTTTCGCATACACTCTCATGGTAGTAAAATTTAAGTATACACAATTTTTTTTATATTTAAAAAGTAAAATAAAATAAGGGGGAATTTATAAATATCTCTCTTCTCGTGTATTTCAATTTAGCAAATTGTGATTGTATTGCAAAAGGGTAATGTCCTCTCATGTCTGTTACCTTGCTGTGAAAATTGATTATATGCCTTTCTTCGTTTTTTTTTCAATTTCAATTTAACTGAAAATTGTGTATTACATAAACTCTTACAAATGTTTACAATTATTTCCTATGTAATTTTAACCCCGACATTCCAAATTTAAATTTTCTTGGCCATTTCGTATTTAAGTATTCAAATCGTGTCGTTAATCGATATATGAATTGAATTGTATAAACATTTATTTTTTTTTAAACACTTCCGAGTATCAAAAAAAAAATTTCATTGATATGAAACACCTGTGAAGAGTTTTAATAGTGACACGTTCCTCACATCATCTATTTCATTTTAATTTTGGTTTTTTTTTTCAATGAAGGTCATTTAAGTGCAAAAGTTTCTTGATCTTGGAATTACCCATTTTTTTTTCTATGACATTTCAAGTAGAATGAAATCTTTAAATGGAATCCTTTATTCATTAAAAATATATATAAATACTTCAATTTAATCTCGTTTTTTTATGAATACCTCTCTAAATAAATTTCATACAATTCGATCGTCTCCTTTACAATATTCAAAAATTTCCAGACACATAAAAAATCATGTATACATAAAATTCCGTGTATCCGAGTCTGTATCGATAAATGTACAAAAATTAAGAATATAAGGATGTCTGTCTCGCATAACAAGTATTGAAATGTATGCACTCCTCATTATGTTAATTTTTTTTGCATTGAACTGATTCTTTACTTTTTAAAGAATTTAAGGGTTGAGTAGACAAATTTAACATGTCTCAATATGAAATGGATCATAACTAGATCATGACAATAAAATTCACAGGAAATGCCTTTTCATGATGATGATAAAGCTTCAATTCAATTTCATAGTATGAGACAATATGACTATAGAAGTAATAATCAAACTATAGAAATATAGAAATAAAAGGGTGGTTTCAGTATACGATGATGATGGTAAATTGCCGAAAATTCAAATAAATGTGTTAGTTAGAAATTTATCAGCGTATGTTATATATACTGACATATTACTAGACTATTGACCTTTTAATGGTATGGTATACTACATTGCTATATGCATATATGTGTGTACACTCATTGTCGGTTACGCAGACAAAATATATTATTTTTGTTAATAAAATAAAAAAAAGAATAAAAGGAAAAAATACGACGCAATAGAATTTTAACGACTGATCGCTTGTCTGAGATAAAATTTACTTTTTTTTTATTATATAAAAGAATGTGAATATGAAATTATTTAGGATTGAATTGGGATTCTCATTTTTTTTAAGTAAGGACTAAAGTCAAATTCAGAATAGAAATATAAAATTAGATGAACGCCTCATTTGAAATGCGGTTTAAATTGGAACCTATATCTTATTTTAAGGACAAAAGCGAGCTGCAAATGAAATAGCTGGAGGACAAGTAAACCAGGTAAGTAAAATTAAATTAAATTTGCTTCTTCAAAAATGACCAGCCCAGAACAAAAGTAGCTTCACGAATTGTAATTACTAAGATTTAATAGCCCAGAATCCAGACCTAGCTGTTCACACTGAAATTGGCTTCAAAATTTAAAATGGCTGAAATAAGAATTTGCTGACTCGACGAAGGTGACTAGAAATAAACATACAAAATAGGATTCAAGTTCATTGTAGCGCCATCTACATTTAAATTTGAATCTTTTTATCTGAAGCAATTTCAATAATTTTCTTGAGGAATTCTTGAAAGGGCACTGTTGAACCCTTCAGTGAGATGTCAGTTAAAATGACAATATTTCAAAAAAATTTCAACCAAAACAAAAACCATGAGTAAGCTATTTTTATATTCAATACATGTAATGCACCAAATATATATCGCAGTGCAATACTAAAATAAAATAAAATGCCTGTATTAATAAATAAAATAAATAAATATACAAATAAAACAAAAAGTGAAATACTGAAACAGATATAAGGAAGTATTAAAAAGCAGTACATATTCAACATAATACAATAACAACAACAGCAACAATAAAAATTATAATAGTAATGGAAGTACATAAACGACGCAAGGTCATCATAAACTGAAGGTAATAATTTAATTGAATTTACTTATTAAATATACAAGTTTTTATCTTGTAATGGAAAATAACGGCTTAACTGTAACCTGACAATGTGATTATTGCTTCAAATGACATCTGCTTTCGAAAATTTAGTGAGTCATGTCATTTTTAAGATAAAATTTGAATAACAATTAAATTTAAAATTTGGAATTAAATTTGAATTCAATTGAAATGTCTCAGTGGATTAAAAAAGCTTTGATTGTTTAACAGAATACGTTGAAACAAAAATTCAGATCTAATCAGTTTGGATGAAGTCATTTTTCAAAGTAAATCAACAACATTTTATCGGCCATTTGTCTATTTTATTATTATTATTATTCTTAATATTGCGAAATAATTAATCATTGCTTAAGACAATACAGCTCTGTATTGCTATGCATGTGTACGTGTGAACATGAATTAACACGATTAGAATGCCAACGACCAAATGTTTAAATTGTTGACCTGTTTGTCTTCTAAAATAATTCTAAACAATACAATTTTATATATTAAACTTGTTCATGCTTAACGAGATCATGACTTATTAATTTACTCAAGTGCTATAAAATAATATTAAATTGAGAGAGAAATAGAAGAATTAAAGAAAAACAAACACCACGTGGCTTGATTCGTTGATATTAAATTAATCAAAGTCATCATTATTAGTATTATACTTAAATGGTCATCAAAGTTAAATAATACGAAAAAAATGATGAAGACACAAAAAAAAAACAACACAATCGGAATCGTTTAATAGCCTGAACTTATAAAAATATACATATTACATGATATATTTGAGAGGTTAATGTCCTAAAAACGGCGGCAAATTTTATGCGTCCATTTAACTTTTTTTTTGTCTGTATATCAATACGCTTCTATACAACTAAAACAACAAAAAACTGTTGAAACAGAATATGAAGAAGGGAAATATACAAAGACTAGTAAATATGTGTATGGCTTGTGGATTGCTGCTACATTGAGTCAGCACCAGTGTCATGGTTTGCAAAAATAAAAATTGATGATGCGCAAAATAATGTACCGGTCTCATTGTATAGACCACGTGTTTCAGGGAATTTGATGATATTATTACATTGTGATTGCATCATGTTATGAATGTTTTTAAAGTCGTAATAAGTAAGTGATTTAACTTATTGAGGATTATTTGTAAAGTGATGAAATTTTGTTAAGGTAAAATGCTGATAAGGGAAATTTTAATGTCAATGTTCCAATTAATATCAATAATTTTACTTTAAATTTTAGAGAGAGGCTCTTATTGTAAGGTCAAACAGGAACTTTTTCACTTAGACGATAAAATAAGATTTGTAGGACGACCTCTAGGTAAGTAAAGCACTCAAGCTATAATCGCTTTCAGTTAAAGATGTCAATTCAATTGGTGAGCTTTACTATCAGAATCAATACAAGCCAAACCATAGATATAAAATTGCATACAAATATACGTAAGCGATCGTAGCGCCACTCCACCAGATCGGTTTAAATAGGAACTAACACTTATTTTTTTTAAATATTTAGTTCCATATTTGGCCGTTTGATCGCAGGCATTTCTCGATGTATATCGAGGTGACCACAATGGAACTCTTTGAGACCGCAGTGGTGCCCTTGTAAAACCTAAAACCTAACCTGAGATTTCGCAAACAAAATAAGTCAAGTTGGCCCTTAAAACTTTAATTTTCATCCAAGAGGATTCACAATCGACAGGACTCACCTTCCCCATCGACATGCTCATCAAGGACTAAGACACATATAATGGGATGCCAAGCTTATAAATCAGGATCAGTTCATTAAAGTAAAAACCACATCCAAATAAACCACCTTTTCCTAGAAATCAATTCCAGACCATTTCTGTCGGACGATTCCATTTAAAATTAAAACTTTAATACAATATAATAAAAAAACTCATTTACACAGAACATGAATTCTCATGAATTTGTATCATGTGAAATAATTGTGACTTATTTTTTTCAGTTATGTATCGTTACGTACGTACAGTTCTCTGTGTAGTTGTTGTTGCTTTTTTTTATTATTATTTGATACAAAAAAATTATGAGTGAGTCATAAAATTTTAAGTATTAATTGTGTTAATTGTTAAAGTTCTGTTATGAAATCTATTAGTGTGAAGTAACAGAAGCAATTTAATTCAATTTATGAATTTTATCACATCTTAGAAGGCGTATTCCAAGAATTTGAACGTCTCAAAATGATGAAAGTGACTCATTTTAATGGAAATCAATTTCTCGATATTTTTTTATTACATGTCACTAAATCTCTTATCACTGAAATGAATTACATTGAAAGGGATCGGAATCACATTAAAAATAACGACTTATGTGACTTGTAATCCGGACTCTTGCCATAACTTTACGACATCTATAAACATAAATCTCATAACATAAATTTCAAATAAACATAAGACAAGAAACTTCAGGCATCATGTTGAACTTGATTTGATTCAATGTTACATTGCATTACATTGAATTACATTAAATTTACATTAAAAGTCATTTCATAACATGAAACACGTTTTTTTCTTGTAACATTACATAACCGAGTTTCAGTTCTAATAACTTATGATATAATGATGATAAAGTGAATAAGAAAAAATATATCAATTAGTTGGTCAAATAACGCATTACGATGTCTTAAAACGATGTGTAATTTGTAATGTGTGCCACCTTTCTTTTCTTTCTTTTTTTCCATTTCACATTCTCTTTCACTCACACAAACGATAAATTTCAAGCACTGTCTCATGTTTTAATAAATAACATTAACATTCTTATTATTTTTGTGTGTATTCATGCTTCATTGAATTGAATATGGAGAAAGAACACAGAAATTTTTTCTGTTTGATATAGCGGTACAAATTACATAACGGGCTGTATTTGTACACATCGTTTTTCGAAAAATTTATGTCAGTATGTCAATGCTTTGAAACATTGAGCTCATATATTATTGATATTGAATATGAAATGTTTGATATGATATGATTCGTTGTGTATGAAATGATACTAAAAATAAATAGAATTTTATGTAATATTCAATGAAATAAATTAAGCAACAAGTTCTGTAAGTGATGTAATGTCGAGGGACATCTGATGATTTCATTCAAAAATGACCAGGCAGCTCCTAGGAAGAAATTATCAGAATTTTTCATTTCAGATTGTTCTTCATCCATGCATGCAGGGTAGTCACATTGAAATGACGGTATTTTTCAAGTTTCATGGTAAGTAGAACACTTCATATAAATTATTATTTTACAACACAAATAGAGTAATGAAAATATTTTGTAATATGAGTAACTGGTTTTGAAATAGAATTTATTTTATATGATATATCATCAGATATGTGTGTTTGAACAGTTGGTATATTTTTATTTATATTATGTAAAAATGAGAATATGCTATGCTCTTCACATTTCAAATTATGTAATAAAGTAGTGACCTTAATTTAAGTGAAATAATGTAGAAGTTTTTTAATTTTAGGTTACCCGGTTGGCAAAAGCTGAGACGATATACATTGACATTATATGGCCACATATTTCTTAGGATGCTGTAAAAAAATTACTGCTTCAGAGAAGGAGAAAAAATTGATGGGATATTGTCAAAGCTGAAGGTCAGTATATTGAAATTTTAAGTATAACAAGATGCTGAACCCAAGAATCGTAATTGAGCTTTAAAAAAGAAGTAATTCATTCAAGCAAGCTAAAGTTAAAGCCTTGTATAAAGGTGATGGAAGTAAGAAGAAATCTGGCAACTAAGGACCCATATCCGTTATGTGCAACGTTTCAATAATTTTTGAAAAACTAATTTATAACAGATTTTCGCTTTCTTTGAAAAAATGGCACAATCTCCAACAATCAATTTGGCTTTTTTGAAAAATCTAACACTTCAACGGCATCACTCCATGCCCAAATCAAAGTATGCTCAAGTCAAATACAGTTATCAAAAATTTGCAAATTTTTTTAACAGCTCTAGAAAGGCAATGAGCTGTATACCTGCTCAATTTCCGATCTCTTCTGATAAATCAACTTAGAATATTTATTCAAATTGGTGAAAGTGTCGGAGTGCGTCAGTTGTTTTTAAATCATTGACATTGAAGTCTCATCTCCACTTCTTCCTCCTATTCAATGGAGGCTATTACTATGTTAACAATTTAATGACGTTACAACGACGAAGTTTAATCAAGGAACTTGATTTTGGGTCATTTACTTGACTCTGCCAGTGTGAATCTGCTGAAACCATTCATAAGCTCATTGTAGCCCTTAGCTATAAATTTTCATGCCAACTGGGTTACGTTTTTCATAAAATCATATTAAATTTGCCAATGGGGTAAAAAAAAATTTTATTTTTTAAAACACATAAATTTAAAGTAGAAAATTCATTTTAAACAATAAATAAAACTAAATTAAATCACATTTAATTTACACATCAATATCAATTCAAAATTTACAGTTATAATAAACAATCATTGTCGAGAAACATTGACCTAATTTCCGCAAAAAAAAATTATATTTATTTATATATACATATAGAAACATACATATCTCACTCAAATATATAACAAAAAAAATATTGTAATCGTATTCATGTGTCATCAGAATGAACAAACAATTTGAATTTAGTTGATTAAATATCATGAGCTTTAATTTTTATTTCACTGTAATTGAAGTCAATAAAAAATAAAACTGTAACAGAACATTTACAGTCTTGAGGTTTTTTTCTTTTCACATTAAGGTAGTCGTACCAAGATAAAAAGAATTGTGTAATAAAATACACTTCAACTTACACACAAGTTATAGTCAAAAGTTAACTAGACTGTGACGAATAAAAATATTGATTCAGAATTGGTTTTAATTCATTTAAATTTCATTAAGAATTTATTTTAAATTTAATCTGTGAAAATTTGAATTTAATGGCATTTTTCATATTAACTTTAATGGCTTTTAATAAAAATTGGAAATAAAAAAATTTATATTACATCGACCTAGAATTTCAATCAAAAATCGCTATTCTGATGACGAAACATTTAAAAATAGCCAGTTATTGAATTAAAAATACACGAAAAACATGAGAAAAAAATTAAATGGAAGAAATTTCAAATACAAAAAAAAATTAACCGTTAAATCTATAACAAGAAATTTAAACTACTAATCGATAGTACACGGTTAAGTAAATACTTGATTTGTGATGTGTTGTATTTCAATATTTGCCAAAATAAAATATTAAATACGAGTTAGAATACACAGATTTTGTAATGGCCAAAAAAAAAATACCACATACGAAAAGTAACGGAACAAAATTTATATGTTTGTCCTCATTTTAATGTAATAAAAACACACACATGCTTACTCACATTCAATCACTTAAGCCGGTATGATTTTTTTTTGTTCTCGATTTCGTAATGAACTCGTGTTGAATTTTTTTTTTGACATTTCTTTCTTAAAATAAAATAAATTGATATGAGCAACATTTTAAATCATATAAGATTGTGCTAATTCTTATTTGGTGAAATATTGTTTCATTGTGTTCGCTCACGAAATTAACGCGTGTGAAATTGATAAATAAATAAAAAGTTAATTTAGTCCACCATACACATGTAAGTACACTGAAATTGTAAATAAATAATATTTGAGCGATTTTTAAAGCGAGGTCAATGATACTTTTACATCATCATCGTCATTCCATTTATAAAAATAAAAATTTGCCGTTACTATTCAATCCATATATGATAAAACAGTTTCTTTTTATTTTTTTTTATCTTTGTACGTAATTGTGTTTAAATACAAAATTATTAATATTATTAATTTATGCGTGTTTTTTTGGTAATGAATTGAAATTCTAGTACCAAGCTATCTCCGTTAAAATAATGTTATGTTAAAATTCTTGACTTAACAAGGTAGAGGTCAAAAATTTAAATTGATGAAATGGAGAAATGGGAGGTTACAGTTATGTACTAAACATTTTTAGAATTTTATTGGATTTTAATGATAATTTTTATTTTATCTTTTCTTCCAGGTAATATGCGAATTTGATGTGATGACTTGAATTGATGAAGATTTAACAGACCAAGGACTGTGATGACTTAGAATCATGGAGATAAATTCGAAGGATCGAAAAGTGATGATGGAGTGGCAAGGTGAGTTCTTGATATTTTCAATGATAGCTCTTAGTTGAAATATATTTTGATGCTTTGATGAAATGCTTTGAGAGCTTAGGAACTGTACGGGGCAATGGTTAGCGTGTTAGACTATCAATCTTAAGGTTGGCAGTTCGATTCTCGCTTCAGCCATGAAACTTTACAATCTCAAATGTTCCTTTTTCCGGTTAATCAATTTCAGTTAAAGGCTCGATAAAAGTGGTGATTACTTAAGACAAGATTATCAGAAAGACGAGAATAACTGGTAAGTAAATGCTGTGTATCGTAAGATTCTTATAATCAATATTTATATAAAATATTATACTAAAATTTTGCTGTAATATAAAGTCAATGAATAGTGCGGTCAGTAAAAAATATGCAGAAATAATATGAAACCATCAATGATACTCAGATACAGAAATTAAAGTGACCAGAAACTATATCACAACAAATGAAAATATTCCAAAAAAATTCGTACATACTTCAATGAAATAATTAAAACTATTCAATATCAATATTTTGAGTTCGTCTTAATCATTCATTGACAACTGTCCTGGCTTGTTGTGGTAAAGCCACCAGGTAAGTTCGATACAAAACATTTCTAAATATTCATAAAATTCGATTTCAGCTCTCTTTCAGGTCAGGTGATCAATCAGGCTCATCTTGTATTTCTTATATCATTGACGTGGACTGTCATTACCGGAAAAACTGCCTTAAAGGTATTTCAAAGACAGAACCACTCAAAAAATTTCCTCAGGTAAGTATCTGAATAAGTTTCGATTGCATTACATCAACGAAGGCTTCAATAATCTTCTTCAATGTAACACACGAATAAAGGCTTCATTACATAATTATCATCTGACCAGTGATTCAATTAATATTCATGATTAAAATGAGATGAATCACAACGAAATCCATCATACTCATCATCATACTAATAAGATATCATAAGTAACAAAGTGACGTAACGAATTTCCACGTACATTTCATTCATTTTATTTTCCCTCTCATGATTCAAAATAAACCCGGAAAGAAATTTTCGTCTTGACAATGAAAATTAATCAAATACGTGCTAATAAGAGACATTTAAAAGTGAAGTAAAAAATAATTTAAATACAATGACAAAAGTATTTAAATGTAATCAAATGAAGATAAATAATAAAAATAAATCATCACAAGGACTTCTTTTGTCTTGTATCTTGCTCTCTGTTTCTCGTTCTGTATCTCTCTCTCAATTAAGTACCTCATAAATTTTCATGTGAGTGTATATCACAAGTTACTGTAAAATTCATTGAAGGATAAATGAATCAAATATCATGTTACGTTACATTTTCATTTATATTAGAAATGAAATTAATTCTATGAATAGACAAAGAAAGTCACTTAAACTTAAAATAATACTAATAATAAATGAACAAAGAACTTTTTCCAACCATGAAGCTACTAGTTGCATTTCATTTCATATCATTCCCTATGAATAATAAAATAAGGAACATGTCATGTATGTGTAGGTAAACATGTGAAATTATATGTCATTATGACAGAAAACAAAATTAACCATATCCTAGGTCAGTATTGCACTACATATACATACACGGTTTGGTACATACCGAGGCTTTCCATTTTATTTTATTTTTATGTAAAAGAAAAAAAAAATAAATTGCGCAATAACTTCTCCTTGTATGGCCTTGTGCTAAATAATGATATTATTACGGTTCTTGTTTGAATTTTCTTTTTTCCTTCTTGTTCCACTTTCTTATTCATTATTAGTTTCGTCCTTGTTCCTAAAAACTGTTTTCTTTTGGGATTTAATATAAAAAGGAATGAGAAGGAAACAAAAGAGTTAATAAATTGAATTGAATTGAATTCCTTGAAGAATTTAAATTGCATATCAATTTTTTGTTTTAAATAAATAGAATCACGTAACACAGAGTCCATTTTTTTATTATTATTTCATCTTCATTTTTTGTATTGTAATTCGGTTCAATTTTATTTACATAAACTTTATTAATATTTTATTCTGTAACCTAGAAAATTTTGCTATACATATTTTATTTCATTATTTTTATGTGTGATACGACATTTACACAAACACACACAGGTATATCACAGATTATTATTTTGTGTCGTCACAATACAATGCAAACAGCAGAATTGACCCAGTTTTTGTTATTATTTTTATTTTTATTATAATAAAAATGTGATTCTTTTTCGTACTTCATTGAAATTAAAAAGAAAATTTCTCTTAAATTTAATCGCATTATCAGTAAATTGAACGTAAAACGATTTTTAAATTTCAACGCAATCAAAATTTAAAGGGAAATTCCTCTGAAATGTCATTACTAGCAACCCGAATTGGTCTAACGTAGCATATAAGGGTAAAATCATTATTATATAATGTCATTTTAATTGTCATCGTCATATTTTCACTGAAATGAAATCAAATATTTTGATAAGCAATCTAATATTTTGTATGTTATAATGAGAAAAAAAATAAATAAATAACAAACAAGAGGTACAAAAACTATTACGACGACATTAATTTCCTAGAAATAAATTGAATGTGCGCATCGATACACCAAAAAAACATCAATAAGACCCATACATTTCACATGAAACGTCATAATTGGAACGTTTTTCCCCTGAATACAAATTATTTGTTGTTAAGATATTGTTTTGCCTACAAATTTCCTGTAAAAAACCGGTCGTCTCCATTTTCTATTCCGTATTTCAATTAAAATTTGAATTTTTATTTTACATTGAAATGTAAACAAACAAAGAATTTTTATTTTTGTTATTTTTATTGTTATTGTCATTATCATGGTTTATGCATCAAAGTTTGAAATACGAGTCTCAATTACTGAACATTTTTTGTTTGTGTCTTATTTTGTTTAAGTGGGTTTTGTCAATATACAAGTTTTATGATGTAATTGTTCTGTTATAAATCGTAACAAGGACATTTTGTATTGAGACTAAAAAAATGTAGCGTTATGTTTTATTTAATTTAATTTTATTTTAATAATTTTATTATATAATGAAATTTAAATAAGGGCGTTTATTAGGGCCTTAATTTTAAAGTTACTGGTTTGAAATTTGCTCAACTTAATTTAACCCAATTTCAAAAATGTTCAATTTTAGGAAAATTTTCTTCTATGAATTGAATTTTAAATAAAGAACTTTTAAGATTTTAAATTAAAACTGTATTGCAATTCAATTTCACATTAAATAAGTTCTCAGAAGAGTAATTTTACGTATACGTCTCATACAAGTCCATACAGAAATGATGTACGTGGGCACGGAAGCAATTTTTTTGATTCATATAATAACATTTCAATGGAAATTAATTTTTTTTTTTTGACCCTTTTCTTCCTTTAAACATTTCAATTTAATTTCAAGGTAACTCAATGTCTGACTTTTAAAATTCAATATGGGTCAATTTCAAGGATGGTGTCCACAAAAATTAAATACCATGACTCATTGAAGGGTTAAAAGAAAATTTCTTTTAAAAAATTCATCTCATTTAATTTAAAATATTGTTATTAAATTATTATCCAAAATAAAATTCATAACGGTAAATTATTTCTTTTAATTTTTTTTATTTTAATTTCTTCTTCATTGTAATGCTTTGCCAAAATAAGACATCCATCAATAAACCGAAAAATATTCATATAAAAAAATTTCATGACCTCATTCATTCATTCACTGAATTGAATGAAATTGAATTGAATTGAAAAGAAAAGAAAAAAAAACAGACGATCATTGTAATTTTGTTGTTGTTGTAAAAGAAATTTCAATGTACGTACATTGAATTAAGTGGAAAATGAACTAAAAGAGAAAGAAAAAAGAATTAAAGAGCGTTCACATTTTTAATGTGAAGTGTTTTTGATGTATTTTTTTTAAAGGATAGGCTCTACAAGGGCACCAGCGCGGTCTCAAAGAGTCCTATTAAGAGTGGTCTTAAATTAAATTAATTTTAATTAAAAATTAAAAAAAAAATTCAAAGGAAATTTAAAGAAAAAATTTCCCCTTGAACGGATTTTTTTTTAAACTAACGGATTTTTTGAATTTGAATATTTTAAAAAAATTTTAAACGGATTATTTGAATTTGATTTTTTGAAAAATTTGCAAACGGTTTTTGTTACTTAAAAATATTTTTTTTTTGAAATTAAATTTTTAATAATTTTTTAAGGCCCCTTAATTTTTAGTAAGGAAATTTCCAGGAAAATTTTTCCCATTCTTATTGTTTTTTACAAAACCGGATTTTTTGAAAAAAATTTCAAACGGTTTTTTTCACTTTTAAAATTTTTTTAATTTTTAATTGAAAAACTTACCAATATTTAATGTCCCTATTTTTAATAATTTTCCGGTTTTCAATTCAATTAAAAATTTGAAGTATTTTTATTTTAATAATTTGAGAATAAAAGTTTAAAATTTTTCAATGCACTTTTTTTATTAATTTTAAAAAATGTGCACAATTGTAATTTTTTTATATTTAATTTATGAATTTAAATTCTTTTAATTAAATTTAATTTAATATCTGTTTAATTTTTTTTTTGTAAAATTTTAACGGTTTTTTTTTGAATAATTTTAACGGTTAATCGTTTTTTCCACTTAATCTCATTGAGCTCTTTATTTTTTGAAATTTATTGTTAAAATTTTATTTAATTTTTTAATTCTTCAACGATTTTTAAAAATATTTTTAATTTTTTTCTTCAGTTAAAAATTTTTGATTTTAATTTTTTAATATTTTCAATTTAAAACTTTTGTTTGTTTTTAAATTTTATCAGTTTTTTTACTTTATAACTTTAAATTATTTTTCAATGTAATTTTTAATTTAATAATATTTTAATAAAATATTTTCTCTTTTCTTTTTCAATTTAATTTTTTTGATACTTTCACAATGTTTTGTTTTTTTTTCTCTTTATTATTATGAAAATTTTTTATTATGATTACAGTTGATTTGTTATTAAATTATAAAATATGTAATTTTTTTCTGTTATTCTTATGATTATTTTATTATATTTTCATTTAAAAACTTGAGTTTTTTTGCCTCACTAAAAATTATGAGCGTCTAACTTGTTTCACGTCAAAATACAAACTGATTTCAGTCTGAAAAATATTTTTGTACGGTTTTTGTTGCAATACAGTCCGGCTTTACATTCAATGTGTGTGTGTGTGTGTGTGTGTGTGTGTGTGTGTGTGTATGACTCAACACTACACTACACTACACTACTTTAATGTACTAGAATCGAAGAAGT
Source organism: Culicoides sonorensis (assembly GCA_900002565.1). Lineage (NCBI taxonomy): Eukaryota > Metazoa > Arthropoda > Insecta > Diptera > Ceratopogonidae > Culicoides > Culicoides sonorensis. Next base: position 26,203 of record LN483797.1, read on the forward strand.
AGAAAAAAAAACATAAATAAACAACAAAAATATCACAACATGCTTATTATTACAGACATTGAGTAATATTATGAATTTTGTCTGATTTTTTTTTATTATTTCAATTCCTCTCTCACATCACATTGAAATGTATTTTCTCCGGTAAAATGTTCGCTCAATATACGGCTCACGTTAAAATGAATTATGAACAAGAGGAAAAACCACACAAAACAGAGACAATGAAAAGTAGTGACTCAAGTACACATACACAAATAGTAGTAATGTGTTGTGCAATTTTGTGTATGACGCAAAAAAATCCATGTTACGATCCTCATTGAATCGTACAATTCAATGTGATATCGTAATATTATTACCGAAGTTACATTTAAAATGAAATCTCTCTCTCTCTCTCTCTCAATTTTAATACGAAACGAGAAGAGACGTTATTTAACCGTACATGAGAATTACATACACATACACAAACACACACATATATGGCACATGGTACATGTAAAACACACAAATTTCATGGAGTTTGTGTTTGAAATGTGTATTTTTTTGTATTATTTTTATTCAGAAGGTAACTACATTTAATGAATGAGTGGGAGATTCTGATGACGGAATTTTCTTTTTATTTTCATGTTTATGTTGCATTGTACATGAGACATGTACATGGACACATACATCACACAAACATGTATGTAAAAAATTGGTATAGTCCCATAATTTAGCACGTGCATTCAATTCCACGTTGAATTTACATGTGTCTTGATACAAAAAAATGAAGGTAAATATTAATTATTGTTAAAATAAAATTAATATTAAGTTTTTTTTTTTATTAGAAGAACCCTAAAATAATAAAAATTTTATTTTCCTTTGTATTTCACGTGTTTTTCTAGATTTTTACCGTTTTTTTTTCATTGAAAGTGACTCATGATATTTTTTTGTCTGTTTTCCTACAAAATTACGATTGAATTTCAAGTCAAACTATTTTTTAAAAAAATTTTTAACATTAAATTCAACTCAATTTAACTTAACTCCACCAGTCTCGCTCTATTTAATTTCCATACAATTCATTTTCATGTACAACATTGAATTGAGACAACAATCTCTTTTTATTTTTTTCTCTATGTGAATGCATTTTCTGTGCAATATTATTTTATTTCATTTCATTTAATTTTTTTTTTTTATTTGAATAGTGTGAGTTATATACAAAAAATGTGCAATGCCAAGTTTATGTACATTGTACATAGGATATATCACACACACACATACAGGCATAGAATCATTTCAATAGAGGAAAAAAAAGTCATGATAAATATTATTTTTCATTGTCACGCCAATTTTCATGCATACATGCACCTAAATTGTGTGTGTGTGCATTTCATTTAATAATAAGGGGAAATTTTTTTTTTTTATTTCAATGTACTGAAATTTGCTGTATTGAAACTACTTTCTTTGTTGTCTCAACTCATACCGCATCGCATCTTCCTTTTTAATGTTATGTGTGTTGTGTTTTTTTCTTAACATTTACGTACAGAAAAAAAAATACACATAGAAAATTGCAGTGCTTTGGATCACAAACGAAGATGAGACTTGTATTTTATTTTATGGGTATTTAATGTTAAATTACTTTCGATTGATATTTTGTTTTAATGTTTTTTTTTCCTTTTTTTTCTTTGTATTTTTATGAAAATTGAATGTTAATTTAAAAATATCTGTGAACTCTCTTAAAATTTTTATTTTAATAAATGATGAATTTTAAATGAAATTTGTATGCATTTTTAACGACATTTTTTTTAATTGGATTTCAATTCTCATTTGTAAAAAAATTCGCATATTCAAACAAATGAAGTTCAAGTAATAAATTGTTAAATTGTTGAAGAATTCGAAAAATTTTTTGAATAATTTGGAAACATTGAAAAAAATAAAATTGTAGACCTTGGTGCAGACAAGGAAAAATGTCGTTAAATTTCAAGAATTTTTTATATATTTAAAAAAAAAAAATTGTCAAATGGAGTGTTTGAATTCTTTGATGGTGATGAATCATGATGAAAAATTTTCAATGAAAACAGAAATTGTCTTATTGGCCTTCATGAAATTTTAGAATGGATCATTGACCTGAATGATCCAAAAGATTCAAAAATAAAAAATGGACTTTTACAAAAAATTTTTTAAAGATGAAAAATACTTTTCCCAAAAAAAAATAAAAAGGGTCCTGACGCAATTCAAGAGGACTTCCATTGAAAAATGTCCAATGGTATCTTAACCTTGATCCTGTCCCGGGACTTTTTTGTCCCTATAACTTTATAAAATAAATTTTTAGCTGTTAAGTTTGGGATTTGATTCGTGCTACAATTCTACAAGACAGTGCTATCTAAGCATTATTTCATACAGAAATTTTAAATAACCGACCTTTTCAAACTTTAAATCATCTAAAAACGAACTAAGCTTTCAACTGAGGACAGGATGAGGGTTAAGCTACTTTGAGGAACCTTAATCGGTTATAGAGACAGGATATGATAAAATTGACTAATTGGTTTAAATACAGGGTGTTTTTGAGAACACTTAATTACACTTTTATGCACCTTGTTCTTCCCGATTTTTACTCTTATATACTCCTTATTACATTTTCTTACTCCTACGCTCACTTTTGTACTCTTTTCTTCTCTGTCATTCAATTTATGTCCTTTTTTGGTTTTTAATGCTCTTAACTAGAAGAGGGCTTCAAAAACTGTTTCTGAGATCTAGTGATGAATTTACACTCTCAACCCAAAACCAGTGGGGCACCAGTCGGAGCCCAGTTGGAATCCGGTTGCAGTCAAACGCTTATCTAAAATCAGTGTAATCAGTGTATTGAGTCAACTTATCCTTTATCTTTCATACGTTTTCCTTATAATTGAGGAAAACTCAGCGAAATTTATGAAAAAAGATCATACTTACTAGTCATACAGCTCTTATAACTATGCACTTTGTTAAGGTCTCAATTCATATTAATACAAAAAAGTCCTTAAAATAGTAGTAAAATTACATACCTGAAATGAAAAAAAAGAAAGAAAATTATTTTAGTAAAATATTTCACCTAATCTAAAATAATAAAAATAAAACAAAATTGAATCACGTTGAATGTCAAATACATGTGCCATAATTGCTCGTGATTTGCGCAAAATTTTTCTTCTCTATTCAGTGATTTCAAAACCGGTTTCCTGTAACCGCTAACCGAGTGTTCGATAATCGATTGAAATCGATGTAATTTGATCGAGTGGTGTCGAGTTCAAATTTCTCGTAGCCTTGAAAGAATTCTTCAGACAATCGAGACAAGCAGAAATATTCTATACATAAAAATTTCAAGGGAGTTTGAATTTAAACGTAGTTTAGGCAAATTTGCCACCAAAGGTATCAAATTCCATACAAATATACGTAAGCAACCGCACCGCCATCATAGTGATTTTATTTTTGATTTTTGAAGAACTATTTTCAAATTTTTTGATAAATATAAATGCTCAGGTTTCGTATACAAAATTGGAGACCTGTGCTGCCACCTCTAAATCTAAAAAGCACCCTCGAAAAAGCTACTGACAAAATTTCGTAATTCAACTTGAATTTTTTCAATCAAAAGCATAATCAGAAGCTTTTAGAAGCATAACTCTCCTTAAATGGTTGAATTTGAAAGCACTGAAATCACTTATATGACACAGAAAAAATAGCGCCAAACTAACTTTACGGCAATAAAACGAACTCACATGATTTTTTGCATTATTTTAATGATTGGTTTCGAAAATGACCACGTAAAGCGTCAATCTAACATTTTATATATTTTTTTGGCTCGTATGGAATGTCATATTCTTGCTGAAATTCATTTAACCGGAAAAAATCATCAACCGGTTTTTCAAGTGCCCGAAATTCTGCCATCCCTCGAAACCATGAAATGAAATTACGTTAATTGAACAACCAAATAAAAATAAAATCATATCAATGAACTCTCAAAATTAAGGTGATTTAAAACCATTCGTGGCCATTTTATTGCTTGAATTCAATTTTTTAAGTTTTTTTTTCATAAGGACCGGAAATCAATTCCTTGTAATTTTTTTTTTCATGTAACTTTAATGTAAATGTAGGTGGTGACATTTTCATTTCAAATTGCTTGCTGATTTTAAATTCACTGCCTTAGGCACACATTTTTTAAATATTTATAATAATAATCATAATAATAAAAGAAAGTTAACCAGGTAAAAATTCTGAAAAATATTCATTTTGTAATGTGAATTTCATTGAATAATATTTAAAAAAAAAAAAAAATTAAATGAATACAAAAAAAAATTATGAAAAAAAACACCAACCAAAAATTAAATAACATGAAAAGAGAAAATTTCTCTTTCTAGTTTCTTCTCAACATATCTCACATTCAAAAAAAAAAAAGTTTACATGTAAACGAAAAAAATTGAAAGTTCAAGTTTAATTTTTTTTTTCATTTCAATTCAATTCATGTTCGTTCGCGCTTCTTCAAGTTCATTCAGCGTAACATTAGCATTGAATTTGGGTTAAATTGAAATTTTGATAGAATTTTACTTAAATTTAAAATCATTTCATGTCATTTTAAATGTAACGTGAAAGTATAATCAACCCAGAATCATGTTTTTGGACACATTTCAATGATTTGATCACTTTTTTTTTCATATCTTCACTTAACTTGTTTTTTTCTTCATCTAAATCTAGGTCACATTGATATAATTATAACATTTTTTTATAGTTTTCTATTTCATTTCCATCACAACTGTCTGGTTTCTTTTGATATTCACATGCATGTAATAAAATTGCATTACAATAAAAACTGGTTCGTCTTTTATTGAATTTTTACACAATTTAATGGTAAAGTGAAATGAAATCAATAATAATTACGATTTACTTCTATTGTCACTTTCATCTTCTGATGCATTTTGTGTAATCACTTTCAATTTTTATATCTATTTTGTTATTTTTCATACCAGTTCTGATAATTTTCTATGTCAGTCAATTAAATTATGCAGTCGAGTGACGCGTTACAACAAATCACACGGGGAAACAGCATGACCCAGTCTTTGAAATTGAGTTAAAAATATACTTTCTCTATTTTTTATTCAATTTAATAAAATTAAAATTGAAATGAAATGAAATAACATGGAGCGACATGCATCTAAAAACAAACCGGTTTAAGCAGAATGGAAAAATTATTTAAGAGTATTTTTAGAAGAAAGGAAAAAAAAGAACATGGAAATTGAATTGGTCACATGGAATTGACATGTGATCGTACTTTTAATAATTTAACTGTAACGTCAAATTTATGCGTTGGTGACGTTTCAGGGATAACGGAGAAATTAAATTGATTTTAATAACGGTTTTTAATTGAACTGAACTGACTCAACGGTGACTTGACGGACTCGAGGAATAAAATGGGAGTCAAAATCGTCTAAGGACCATGAAATTTCATTGAAAAGACTCTTCTGACAGCTCTCATTTTCATGATTGGAAATTTCAGCACCTGTCTTAAATTGAAGCCTGTTAGAGCTAATTTCGTATTTTATCGTTCAAAATACATCCTTGATTGAAACATTGCAAATTGACCTCTTCACATTAAAATGCAAAAAAAAAATTAAAACATTAATTTATTCAAAAATGATGCCAAGAATTTGTGAAACCGATGGTCGTTTATTGAACTTGTGCATTAAAATTAAAATAAAAATTGGTATATAAATAAAATTTCTTGATTACGACAGGAAACGATAAAGACATTCATTTAAATGAAGATATATATTGGATCATTTCCGGTCCTTTATCAAAAAATAACATATTTCGTGTTTTTAATTTTATTTTTGAACTTTTGTGAAATTAGTTACCTGAATTTTTGTTTTTTATAATTTTTTATTTGCCTATGAACTTTAAAATTTCGGTTCTTTTTTTTATTTTAGATGAGTTTTTATGGAATTTTCGTCAGTAAATGGCTTTGAAATAAAAACGAAGGAAATTCAATGGGGAAATTTTAAAAGGTAATTTTTTTTGAATAAATTTCCATGAAAAATGTGCCTAATCGTTTTTTTTCATTTTATAGGTTAGATTTTTTGCTTTAAATGTCTGGCAACCCTCAAAAGTTTTGTTGTGAAGTAATCTGGCAGCTTTAACTTAATTCAATTGTAAACAAACAAATGACAGGTCAAAGTTCAGTGCTGGAATCAAATTCAGTTTCATTAAAATAATATAAAAAAATGAATTTAAAAAGAAAATATTACTGGACATCATTTAAAAAAGTGAGATTATTGTCCTATGACAATAATTTGATAGAAATTTCATGTGAAAAGTATTATTTTTCAAGAAATATTCAACTGAATTCATCTGAATTGAGTTTCACCATAACTGAAAATATCAAAATGGCTAAGAAGAAAATGAAATTAACTGGGATGAAATATGACTTTGAAAAAATAGAAATGGAAAAATGTCGCTTCTTCTAAGGCAGGTCAAAATGGATCTGTTGCCTTCATACAAGTTTTGTCAGGAGTTCTGTACCTCAAATTACCTGGTGGATTAATTTCTGAATGTGGCAACAGGTGGATTGAAAATACAGATATCAAGAAAAAAAGTTCTTAAGTTCAAAAAATTGAATTTGAATCTTCAGACTCTTGTAAACCTCAAACAAGCATGTTCTAGAAGAAATTACGACTGTTAAAAGGCAAGGACAGTTGAATTTTAGATTTGAAGAAAATATTGAATAAATTTCAATCAAAAGAGAGGAAAAATAGAAAAGGTATTTTGTCTTACATGGTTGAAACGGCATCGAATAAATTATAAAGCCCTGGGAGTAAGTTAATTTGATTGATGGAAGCACAAAACCTGTCATGAACCACTTGGGCATAAAATAAACATGGAAAAGTGATGACGATAAAGAATCAAATAAGTTCAAACTCAATTAGTGTGACCAGAATTCTAAATCTTGTATTGAAAAACGTTTTCAGAGATGTTCAAATGCAAAAAACCAACTGGTGGATGAAAAATTGACTCCTTTTCAAAGAAAAAAACTAAAAGCATTTATTTACTGCTATTTTCGTGAAAATCAGTCTCAAATTTCCTTGAAAATGTAAAATTTCCGTCATCGATTAATTGATTAATTCTGTAATGGAATAAGTTTGAAAGACAAATCTCACTAGTTCCAGTCAATTTTTTCTCATTTATTTAATTTTTCCACTGTAACCTATTCAGACCAACAATAAATCTTATATTTCATTTTAAATTGAAATTCCAAAAATAAGACAAAAACAACGAAATCAAACACACACGTTCCTTTTCTTCTTCTTTAAAATATAATCTTAAGTCGTGTGTTTTTTTTTATAATAATATTTAATTTTTCAGCATAATCTTTGTTGAATCCTATCATTATTATATTATCTGTGTTTGTTGAATCATTAAAATGATGCATTAATTTGATCATCAAAACCACTCGCTCTCTCTCTGCCTCTACCTGGATATTTTTATGCAAAAAGTAAAACGAATCGCTAAGTCAATGCACCTTCGTCCTTGAAACAGGTCATAATAACATCATTATGTTTCATTGGTTCCTTTTTAACGTTAAATTTTTGTGCATTTGAATTTTTTTTCATTTCAACTTTTGTTTTCTTTACTTTTGTTTCCATCTCAAATAATAATTATTATAAAAGTAAAATAAAATAAGAAATTAACATTAAAAAAAAAATAGAAAAAAACACGTTTAAATAACAGAAATGTAGGCCAAATGTAGCATTAGCGTTATAATGTTAGTAGTAATCATGAGATAAATTATTATTATGAATGATAGTGAAAACTCTTCTCTTCTCTTTTCAAAGGTCTTAACTCAACGATAAAATTACAAAAAAAATAAAAATAATAATAATTCATGAAACACTGAATTCACACAATTCATAGATACAAAAAGTATTTCCAGTTTCTTGTGTACGTTACGTACAGCAAATTACATGAAAGCTTGTTATTTATAAATTTATTATTAGTAGTAGTTATAAAATAATAATAATGATAGTAGTAGAGAAAGATGAAGAAAGAAGAAAAAGAAAGGCAAAGAAAAAGTAGGTCAATGTTGAAACTTTGTGTAGTTGTTGATCATGAAATGTAATGCTAAAATAAAATAAAACAACAACAAACGTGAAATCTAATAACGATCTCTGTGTACATTCATAGCTATATATAACATTTTCCACTGCACTCATCATTACAAAATTCAACAAAACACGTATCAAGTTTAATGTAAGTCTTGTAATTCACAACAGTCAATTTCCTATAGCATTAAATTTCATGTAAGTAAGTTTTCGCTTTTCAATTCAATTCACTATTTGAAATTTAGAATTCATTAAATAGGAAAACTGCAATCTGATTTATGATGATTGAAGTTGAAATGATTCAATGTAAAAAATTTTACGTACAAAAACAAACAAAAACTGAATGAATGAAATGATGATGATAATAATATGAAAAAAAATAAGAAATACAAATAATTTATGAAAGCCAAAGTGAAAGTTATCAATTATTTTGAAAAAATGCGCTAAAGTTTCTTTTTAAAGTAGTTGTACTGAATTTTCGGTATAAGCTAATTAAAGTTACACGTGGATGTGACGTGTACTTGATGATTTAAGTCAGAGATTGTGCTCGATGATTCTAGGAAAAGAAAATGAGTGTATTTTGAAATTTAGATGTGTCATGTATTGGTTTTGTGATATCATGGAAAAGACTTTGGAAGTGACTGAGACAAAATATTAAGTGTTAACCGGCCATGGCCAAAAAAAGACTCTTTGAGACCGCGGTATTGCCCTTGTAAAAACTAAACCTAATCGATCATTTTTCCAAAGACAGCAGACTATTCAAGAGAATCTGAAAGTCAGATAGGCTCATGTTTAAATAATCATGGTGACCCCCAGATCGTTATTTACGCTCTTTGTGCATTACCGTTATGATAACCTAAAAGCTTAAGCATCTTGTTATCAAGTCAACACTTTCTGATCTTTGAGTTAAATTGAGAAGCCGGAAACAGAGACATTTAAGTTTAAACGTTTGATGATCAAAGCCAGGATCGAACCATCGAAGGCCATGGCATACCTGAAGATTCGTAGTCCAATTCGCTTCACCCTGGAGATTGCGGTTTATAGACTTACACTCCTTCGAAAGCTCTCCCTCATTCTATCATACACTCACGTTTCTCTCTTCTCTCCCTATAACTCTTCTTTTATTATTTCATCCACTCCTTTCACATCTTACTTGAGAAAGAAGCCTCATTAGCAATGGCTTGATTCTCAGATGCACTTCTCTACACCTTTCAAGCGCATTAAATCCAAAATCAAGTTACTTAAGAATAACTCAATAATAGTCAAAACAAAAATAAACCAATTAAAATGTTTCCTCTTAAATAATATAAACACCCCGTCATAACTGATAATACACATTTTTTTCAACTTAACCAAGTATGTGTCCTCATTTCATGTACAATTTAATTACTTATTAATTATAATTCGTTATCTCCCTTCATTGTTATATTTGTCCAATTGATAAAGTTAAATAAAGGTACAAAATATTGTGTTTTTTTTCTGTAATATGTCAAACAAATAGATTTCGTAATCAGATGTTTCTTTGTTTTTCTTGATAGGCTACAATGTAAAAGCGGATTATGAATCTCTTATCAATTTTAATTGTAATTAGGTTAAATGTGATTACGTGTAAAAGTGAATAATAATGGAAAGTAAAAGTCTGAAGACTTTTTTTTGCGGTGGAATTGGGTATTGTGCAATAATGTGATAAGAATTCGTGCCTGGAACGGTATCAATTTGAAAAGTGATGAATTTCATGTCCCTTAAAACAATTTTAAGAGCTTGAGTCTTGAAGCCTGAAAACTGCATGGATCAGGACAAGAATCATGGATAACGATGGAGCGTCATTCAATTTAGTTAGAGGCTAGGAAGCGGTTGTAAGGTCGATTAAGCAAGTCAAGTCAAATTTAGAACAATTGAGAGCTGAAATTGGATACCGATCTTCGGATAATTCATTTAATAGGTAAGTTGATTTTTGATCATATTGATCTTCTTTTAATTTTTTTTCAGAGGCCTAAAAGAGTGTTCAACCAAAGGATGACGTCCTCACTCTCTAGGAACAAAGATTTCCATTGGACTAGCACTGTCTTTTGGTTGAGAGTGCCTAAAATTGTACTTATTACAAGTTAATAGCCCAGATTTAAACTTGTAAAATAAGCCCAGAATTTTTGCAATAAAAAACACGACCAAAGGAAATAAAATCATGGTTAAGTTAGTCAAGTCAAATTTAAAACGATTAAGAGCAGTACGTTGGATTTAATCCTAAGCTTCATTTAAAAAGCAATCTACAGGACTAAGGTTCTCATATCATATCATAAAACTCCAATCCATCCACCACCAGCGTGGTACAGTTCACATTTAAATCAACATGCCTTTATGTCATAATAAATTTTATTGAATTCGGTTAGTGACTAAATCATTGTGTCACATTTACTCTACACAAGATATATTGGGAGAGAGAGACCAACTTACGCAAATAAAAAAAAAATTAATTGGAAAAATTATATCTCAACGCTTTGCATCAGACAAAATTCTGTTAAATTTCTGCTTGTATTTGTGTGTATCAATTGGATGGTATAGCAATAAATTAATGATGAAGAGCAATGACCTAGTCCCGCATTTTTATTTTATTTGAAGGCTGCTGACTGTAAGAATTGTCGGTGTTTGTTTTTTTATTCTCCTTTTTTGTTCTAAATTTATTGGAAAAAAAAACATTTAAATCGGTTACCTGAACATCATCAAAAAACACTCTGGGGTTTGGAATGTCTGAAGCAATTCCATGAATTAAAGTAAATCATAAATTTTTGTTCATATCATTTAACGTCTCTCTAATTCCCTCATCATCAATTCGCGACAACTCATTCTAAAACGATTGCGTAATATCATTCATAATAAATTGAAACGAAATTTAACAAGGTGACCTTAACCGTCTCGGTCTGTCTCTCTCGCTCCATATAACATGTGAACCATGTACACGCATATATGTAAAAAAAATTTGATCGTCTCAAATTGTATTCGGATAAAAGTTTCCTTGACCCCAACATAATAATATCACTTATGCTTTTCAACATGATTCGCGAATTTTTTCAATGGCTGCTGCTGCTTATGCTGCGTATGCTCATTGTTCGCATATAAATTTTTCTCTTTCCTGCTTGTTTTGTATTCAAAGATATCACAAAACAAGCACAGACGTGAAAGATTTAATTTGGGTAATTTTTATTATTATTATTTTATTTTCATTTGAGTGTGTTATGAAATGCAAAGTGTCAGTCGCTTCAAACAAAACAAGTCTTTACTTTGAACTTGAATCTAATATTAATTGAATAGAAAACATATCACAATATATATCTAAAAAAAAGTTTTTGTTCTTTTGCAAACCAGACTTTTTTTGAAGATTGAATAACAAAGCACACCATAAACCATACATAAAATAATATAATAAGGGACATTATTATGTCTGGATATTTTTTTCCTCGTTCTTTCTTTTCTTTATCTTGCTTTCATTGAACGCGACTCAATTTTTTTTTCTTTTATGTTTTATTATCCAATTTTACATTTAAACAAATTTTTATGATTAGGGTTCATTTGAAATTTATGTCCAAAATTTTTGAATGAATAGAAAAATTAAAACTACTAAGCAAGGTCACTGTTCGATTGATGATTTGACGTAGAATTGTCTGTCTCTGCAATTTTTTTGCATTACAATGATGATCCACATTTTGTACACAATGTAAACTGTTTATTAATTGTCTCGCTTTATCTCTCACAGATTTTAATCTACTGTTTCTTTGTTTGTGTGTTAAAAATAATGTGATTTTATTTAATTTTTTTGCTTTACCTTCATGGAAATTCAAAGAGATAAGAAATTGATGGATGATTCAAGTGATTTTTTTGCTCTGATTGTGAATCACACTTGCAAGTGAATATTGCACAAGAGTGATAAAAAATGAGGATTTGCCTAGATAGGAAAATAATTAATGTGATTAAATGAAATTTTATTCATTAGTGTAAAAAACATTGAAATGATTCTTAAATGAGTCATTGATGATGATTCAACGTTTTTTTGTAATCTTCAATGCAAGGTAAGTAGAAAACGTCCCGTCAATCTCTCGCATAAATGGGTGAGTAACTAATTTTATTTAATCGATGGATATGGAGAAAATTTCAGATATTTCCAGATTGGATGCAACTCAATGAAATGGCAAATGGAGAACTACAAGGAGTGTGATTGGAGCGAGTGAGACGCTCATGAAGACGCTAGTAAATGTAAGGAAAGGAAAAGTGCGGAATTGCAATCATGACGATACTGCTGAAATTGGATACCGACCTTCAGATAATTCACTTAATAGGTAAGTAATTTTTGATCTTATTAACCTTCTTTTAATTTTATTTATAGAGGCCTAAAAGAGTTATTAACCTAAGAATGACGACTGCACTCTCTAGCAACAAGGTTTCCCAGAAGACCTGCACTGGCTTTTAGCTGAGAGTGCTTAAAATTGTACTTATTACAAGTTAATAGCCCAGATTTAATCTTGTAATAAAGCCCAACCTAAAAATAGCATGGCCGAAGGAAAAAGTACATGATTAGTAGAAAACATGCCACTGAGTACCGTAAACAGTACTATTTAATACCCTTAAGACAGTTTACAGCACGTTCTCTACTAACCGTTAAAGTAAGAACCAGGATTGAGATCAAATAAGTCACAATCAACAATAGAAGGCTATTTTTCTTAGCCTTAACAGGTTTTTTCCAAAGCATCGAAGAATTAAAATCATAGTAAGACCATGTACACATTTCTCCACAACTTTCGGTTAAATAACATCAGAAACTCACTTTAAATGAAATTAAATCACAAAACAAAAAAGTTACTCACTTAAAATCATAAATTAAGCCAACTTACAGTACATTGCCCTTCCTCGAACACTTGCTTTTGAAAAAAGAAAAAAAAATAAGTAAAACAACAAAATAAAGTCATGTTTCATATATGATAATGGCATTGATCATCATCATTCTTTATACGTCGCACTTTAACTCGCACATATTTATTTCAAAAATAAAAACGAAAATAAAGACAAAAACGGAATAAATAAAAGGAAAAGTGATGTTAAAAATAAAAATTTAAAAAAAATCTGTAAAAATAATTTTAAATGAGTACTGCAAAAATTCATTATCATAATGTTTTTTATTTTTTTTGTTTAAAAGGCACGTAATTCAAATGTAATGTGCAATTCAATCAAATTGACGATGAAATTTTATAATATTAAATATTTTTTATTTTAAATGAAATCAGTGATAACTTGTAAAAATTTCAATTAAAAAAAAAAACAATAGATCGCAAGATATAGCAATGGGAGCTGCGTAATGCGAATATCAATTAAGGGAAAGTACTTTGATGACATTTCTAATGGTGTTGTCGTCAAAATATAATTTGACTTGACCGTTAGTTTGTAACTTTCATTTATTCATGTTTTTTTTAACATTTTTTTTCTTGATCAATATTCAATTGTTGTATGCACCTGTCCATCAAAACGGACTTCAAAGCCAAAAATTGAAGTTTAATGAACTTTTTGAATCGTAATATTTTTATTTTTACTACTGATTATTATGCAAATATTGAAGGCACTTACTCACTTAAAAAATGCTGTTTTTCAATGTTTGCTGTAATAATTCACGCATAATTTCTCTCTACGTACAGAAGCATTGAAAGCTCTCCTCATATACAAAACCTTACCCGATATTTTGATGTATGATGATAATTAATTGTAGTTAAATTTTTTGATGAACAACAAAAAAAAAGTACAAAAATATTTAAAGAGAAAGGCGATTACTTCTTTATATTTTTATTTTTTTGTTTAATTTCAATACGGTATGTAAAATTACGTGTACATGACAAGGAATCGCGCAATATTACAGTTCAATGTACTTTTTCGATTCAAAATAAAAAACACAAAAAAAATGAGTTAATGTTAATTTTTTTCATTGAAATGTGAAATTTGGTGCAAAAACAATTTAACTTCATATGTAGTACAACCGGACGGAACAAGGAACTCTCTCACTCAGATACGCATTGCTTTTGTACGTTTAATCAGTATTATTATGAAAAAAAATATGACGTCAGTAATTTTTGCGTATGAAATTTAAATTTCTTGATTTATTCATCATATTACAATGCTTTATGAATATTTTCATTGAATGAAATACACAAGTGCAAGGTAAAAATTTTTGACTCAAGTTTATTGAACTGAATTGATAGTATCCGTGAGTACCATAATTATGACTTATATTTACTTTTTTTTTGTCATGTAAGTTCAATGAACTAAAGTGTAATTTTTTTTTGAATGAAAGTGGTTTACTCATCTCTTTAGCACAATTAAAGAGATTGGTAAACAATGTCTTTTTGAAAAAAATCTCTCAATTGTGGTGTGTCGGATTACAAAATGAAGAATGTGCTTACGCAATATTGGTAAAATGAGTCGTTGGATGATTGGATGATGATGGTGAAATTTATTAAATCATGTGAGTTGGTATTGTTTTTTGAGAAATTTATAACTTTTTATATTGATTGAGATTTTTTACATACATACATACACTCTAGTAAGAATCAAGAAGGAAACTTGGTCCTTAGTGATATCCCACTGGTTTTTGATTGAGAGTGCGAATCACCACAATTGTACTTATTACAAGTTAATAGCCCAGAATCGCACTTTAAAATAAAAAACCCAAGATATTAATCAAATAAACGAAGTGAGTGAAGGAAGAGGTAAGTAAAAGCCACATTTGAAATCAAATAAGTCAAAATTAACAGCAGAAAACTTCATCACAGATACGTAAGTGATCTACAAATTTTTTTGGACTCAAGTAAGATGGCTTCACTTTTATTATCTAAGAGCTTAAGTTCAACAAGTGCATCATGGGGTCACGTCAAGCTCCTTGACTTACTTTGAAAATTATTATTAATCACTGTGTCCTTAAATTTGAATTTAAGCTCACAGGCCTTAGACAACAGTTTTTCCTGAGAGTTCAGACCTTAATCATTCATATTAAATGTCTCGTCCAATTAACATAACAGTAATCACATCTCATCGTCTGTCATTTCATTGAATTCAATTTCAAACAACCCTCACTTACTTTGTTTTTTTAAAGGAAATTTATTCCCTAGATGCATCATCGTGAAAATCAATTCGTCTACAAAAGTAATCCTATGCACATAAAATACAAGATGTTAAATTAAAACTCTCGCATTTTAAATTTCATGTAATACAAGTATTATTATTTTACAGTTAGCATAAAATATTTCATAATCAATTGTACATATATATTTTTATTTTCACATTCAATATACGACAAATTTCCAGACTTAACACTTACTACAGGATTACGTTTGAATCCCCCTTTTAAATTTGTACCAATATATTTATAATATGATTCTTTTTTTTTTGCATTAATATTAACGAAGGACAACGTTAAAGGCATAATAATACTAAAACTGCAGGAAAAAGGGCATTCAATTTTTGTTGCAAAAATAAAATATTCTGTCTCGACTGGTTTGTGTACGAGCTTGTACACTACAAAAGTGTACTGTCGAGTTCAGTAACCCCTTTTCAAAAATTATATCAAAATACCTAGTTATAGCTACATAACACATAATTTCACATACATCTACACATTTTTACAACACAAAGCAGCAGGAACAGAGAGCATACGTGAAATGTGCACTGTGAAGATACTCAAATTAGACGAGACATGATTTTGTGTGTGTGTGTCTAAAATATTGTGTATTCAATCGTACATTTTAATAAAAAATAATAATATTGTTTTGGTTCAGCAAATATTCACATGCACACGCACACACACGTACGTTTATCTTCCTTCTTGATTTCATTTCATTTCATTCTTTGGATTATTCGATTAAAAAAGATATTGCGCAACACCTAAAATATAAAATATCATCATGTTTGATGTCGTCCTTCCTTTATGTCTCTCTCTCCTCATTCTCATTGTAATTTATCGTCTCGACTGTTTGAAAACAAAAATACAAAAAAAAAATTCAATACATTTTTGAATATTAACCAAATTCATGGTGACGATGACAATGAAGATGACACACAACTAGAAAAATTGTAGACAACAGACATCACACAGCATGTGAATAAATTTACAGTTTTTCCATCATTTTCGTATTAAGTGATTATTGAACTTTCACGTCACTTAAAACATCCTTGTACAGAGTCTTGATTTGATTTAAATGTGAATAATGTTAACTTGATATGATAAATGTTTTATGCAAGTTAAATGTCATGTAACGATTATTCATACCTGACTCATTTACTTTGAATAACGAAAAATTCACAATAATTCAGTAGTTCATTGATCTCTTTGTTTAACCAGAAAACCTCTGTCTCATCTCTCTCACACACCGTAACATGGACACACACGCATAATAATGCAATAAAATTATAACAAAATACAATAGACATGGATAAAAACTGTATCAAAAATAAAAAATAATAACAACAAGAAAAAAATGAAGAAGAAACACACAAAAATTTAGTGATTATTTTGAATTTTCTTTTGGGATGTCTTTCGTTCTGTTATTTATTTGGGAATTTTTGTGCCAAAAAAAACTTGAGAATTGGCTTAAAATTTATCAGGATTTGATTAACTTTGGGAAAAATATTAACTTTAAATATTTGATTTTTTTTATTTCAGGAAGGACTGTGACAAGGACTCATGACTAGTGATAGAGCTTCATGAACTGAATCTAAATTCAAGGATTTCCTGGCGCCTTCGATTAACACACGCTGGAATTACAAGATACAGAATTCGATCATATCAAATTATCTGATAAAAATGAATTTAAGGACTGTTAGTGATCGTGATTTGATGGTACCTTTAAAGATTAAATTGTATGGACCCCATCAGGTAGCTCTGCTTAGAAACGTCAGGTAAGTATTTTGAACTTAATAACTTTTAATTTAACCAACATTTTTTTAGGAGGACGTAGAAGAGTTTTTAACCTAAGGATGAAGACTTCACTTTCTAGGAAAAAGGATTTCAAGGAGTACTTAAAATTGTTCTTATTACAAGTTAATAGCCCAGATTTAATCTTGTAAAAAAAGCCCAGAATTATTCGTCAGGCCAAAAAATGGTATGACCAAAGGAAAAAGTGCATAGTTAGTAGTTGAGTACCACAGACACAGATATTACTGCTGAATGTCGTTATATAACAAAAACCCATCACAACACAAATTCCCAATTAATTAATTCTTGATTAGTAATAATTAGTCCTTCACAGAAATATTCAAAACGCATGAAAGGAAGTTGGTATTGGCACATTATAAAAAACATTATTATTCACATTTATCATTCTCTTAATTCATCATATCGCGAATAAATTCTCACGTCCCATATTAATTTATTATTATTGTTATTATCATGGTGATGATCAAAATGTGCAGACGTGCAGAGTTTTACTTAGAATTACATCGTCTACCGCAGACAAATAATAAAAAAAATATAAAACAAAAAATTGGTATCTAACCCCTAGTCTCATGTCATCATTTTAACAAATAAAAATAAATAAATATAAACAACAAAAGCGAAATGATACGCGGGAATGTGAATAGCAGGTAGATTTAAATGCATGGGGACTTGAATAAAAAATTAAAATAAAAAAATTTCCGAAGAAAAAATATTAAAATTAATTCATACGGTAATAGTCTGAAGTTGGTACACTTAAAAGACACATATTTTTTGTTTAATTACATTTATTAATTTACTTTTTAAATATTCAGGAACAATTATTAAAATCTGTCCTTGGCATGTCATGTAAACATGTTTTTGTCTTAATTCAGTTCAATGTGCATCCTCTTATGTTTTTATTTACTGTTATCATCAGCATTTTTCTACTACGATAAAATACAAATTATATGAAGATACATAACAAAGTCTAGCCACGCCAATGCATTAAACCGAAAAAAATAATGTTATACATAACGATTTTGAACTCAAAACGAGAGTGTCTGGAACCAAATTCAGTGCTATATCTAAGGTGATAGTTGTTGGCATAGGTCTTGTTTCACTTCAATGTATATTTATACGATGTCTAGTCTTAATATTAAATGTATTTTCTTTTTTTATTTTTACTCATAACATTAAAAACAAAACAGAACAGAAAGTTACTGAGCAGAACGCAACACCTACCCCAAACATGACTGTCTTGACGGTAATCACAAATACCGTACATAAAGCATATGCAAAATATCGAGTACATTTTACTTCTTCTTTTTGTGTTGGGCTGTATTTGTATGATGATACATGTATAAAGTGAGTGGTGGTTGTCTACCCCCATTCTAAGCTACATGTAATGCAATGAATTTTCCCACTCGTATAACAACCATGTAAAAAAAGGTACTCTCTTGTGCATATGAAATTCTCAGTATTTTCATTTACCGAAAAGTTTTTTGATTGTCAGAGAATTATATAAGGATAAAAAAATTTGTTTTATTTAATATTTTTTTCCATTTTTTACTTGTCTCTTAAAATAAAAAAAAAGTGGCGTGTCTAGTCTAAAATAATAATCAAGTGATAATCTTTAAATGTTAGAATTTTTTGTTTGTTTGTATTGTGCTTACTCACTTAATGGGAAAAATATTGCTTTTCTTATGATTTATGGATATATTTATGACATGTTTTTATGGATTTTAAATGGAATGCAATTGATTTAATGTCATTCATTCCAAGTTTTATTTGAGAAGGACTTCAATGTGACACAGAAGGGTTCTTTTTGAAGTGAAGCAGGAACAAAATTGAACTATGAACCTTACAGTAGTGTGTCGTTTAATATGACAGTGAAGTTTTTTAACATTATTCAAGCATTGAGGTGACTAAAATAGGACTCATTGAGATCAAGATGGTACCCTTGTGATTCTTTCTTAGAACCTAAAAGCAGAGTAGTTCAATTCAAAGAGCAATTTCGCATTAAATGTGGATTAAAAAAGCACTCAAATAAAGTTGAGTGAAAAGGATTGTCAATTAGATGATCATTAGAGCCATTAATTGGGACTCGGAAAAGTCTGGTTGTTGATTTAGAAGAAAAGCTAGTAGACGAAGCCGTCAGATGATGACCCCCACTGATGAGCTCAGAATAAATTATAAAATTGACAAGAATCGATAAGAATCCCTTGCTAAGCCCTTTTGAGTCAGAGGAGGACAGGTCTCACAACCAGCACTCACCTAACCGTCAAGTTGATAAGCTCTGATGAGATAATTTTCAATTTTAGAACTAGAGTAGTCTCACCAAAATACATCAACCCCTGCCTCCTGGATTTCAATTTTCATGAAACTGAAAATAAAATTGTACAAAGGCACCACCGCAGTCTCAATAGTGATCTCTTTAATTTGAATTGAGGGCCTTTCAGAAATAAAATGGAGAAAGAATCCTTTCAAATGATGATTTTGATGAAAAATTTCCATTACTTGATTTGATGAAAGAAAAATCATTAAAATTGAAATTAAAATCCATCTCCCAAATCCCAAGAAAAGCAACTCTAAAGGTCAATTACACACAAATATTAAGTTGTCTATGTAATCAAAGCAGTATTTGCATTGAAACCCAAGAACAAAACAACAGCAAAAAAAGGTCAATAACAATTGTGTTGTCTAAGGACTATTTATTTTGGTGTATATTTCATTGAAATTCATTCTCATCTCATCTCTCTCAATTTAACCACATTGTGATAATAATAATTTTTTTTTTGTTATCAGCACCAACACATTAAATGAAAAAGTACAAAAAAAAAGTTTACAAATAGGCACATATTTTAATAAAAATAATAATATAAAATTTTTATACTTAGACATGACGCTGTCTAGACAACTAAAATAACATCATATAATTGATATGACTTGACTTTTCTTCTCCAATCTCATTCACATTCTTTTTATTATTTTATCAAATAAAATATTCTCTCTTTTTTTATCTTTTTTTTTCTTTGCAATTTTAATTTTAACAGTAAAATATAAGATAAAGTGAAATAAAATGAAATAAAATAATATTTATTGTTATCACTTTGAACAAGGAATTGTACGTGATCCTTGAAAATATTTATATTTCTTTTACATTTCTATGAATTGAGTGGGTTGAAATTAGATTTGATTAATTTTATTATTTGAGTATTTCTCGGTAAGCTTAAAAGAAACTTCTTTCTTTTTTAAATTGATGTCTTAAGTAAAGTAAAGTCAAAAGTAAAGTAAAGTTAAAAGTAAAGTAACAGACGTTTCCATATTTAACTACATTGTATGTAAAATGTTGTAAAAATCGGTAAAGATACGTTTCAGTGAAAGTTTTCTTGGAAAAATTTTTTATTATTATTATATTTGATATTTCACTATCTTTGAAATTGTATTCCGATGAATTTGGGTAACTACTTAAAAAAATGACGTTTATCCGAATTTGAGTCAATTCACGTGATTCAATATATTTTTGTCCAAGTGGTTGATAATTTGAATAGTCTGGATCATGCTGATGGTGATGATGCTTACCTGAAAGTAAATTAAGATGAAAAAAACATTATTAGTCAAATCTACTCAACTGAAATTTGTATACTCATAGAGTGCCTTGTGCTCAGTGTTGCCAAATTTCAAAATTTATCTCAATTCCACACGCTTTTTAAAAAAATGTAAAGTTAAATTTCTTCTTAACGGCTTTAAATTTGAATTTTAACCTTGAAAATCTTCAGTATATTTAAGCAAGTCTCAAGTTTACTTTTGAAATTTGAGATGTGGCAACACTGCATATCTTTTACTACTCATTATGAGTTGAAGACACTCAAATGGCGTTTTTTATGAAAATATATTAAAAAAATGTGTGATCAAAAGTGATCGTGATCAAAACACTCGAATTAAATTCTATAGATGAAATGTACAAATTACAGTAGAAAAAACGTCCATTTTGAAAAAGGCGACCATTTAGCAAAAAAAAAATATCCACCATCACAGAAAATTCCATGGTTTTATTAAATTTTAGAAATTTAAAAAAATTACCCGATTTTTCAAATCCTGAGATTTTCCGTAGTTTTTTGAAAATTAAGCCGTTTTTTATTATTCCACCATTTTGAAAAAATCTATCATTTTAGAAAACTCGTCGTTAGATGGCAGAATCGTCGCTAAGGGTCACTTTTCCAAATAAACCATTTTAATACTCTTTTCATGCATCAAATGCCCTTGATTACAATTTTTCTTAAGAAATCAGTTCAAATTCTCATTTAAACAAAATAAGACACTTAGTTACAAAATGCTTACAAAACTGCTCACAATAATCTTACAAGAAAAAAATTTTTTTAAAATAAATAAACACTCAAATCAGATTTCACAAAAACAAATCCAAGTTGACTTTGCTTGAAAAAAACAATGCACAGAAAATATTACATTTAAAGTACATTAAAAACAAAACAAAACAATTTTATTATAAAATAAACAAAAAATATATAATAATAAGAATAATATTATGCAAGGCACTGAAAAATTCTGAAATAATTTTGATTGGCAATGCAAATACAATTTATTTATATACACAATTTTACATCTCAAAACAAAGTTTTTAGTTAAGTCGACTTACGTAATCCACCAACCTGATCAGGTTATTGTTCTATTTTGCACTTAATTAAAATATGCATTGCATACAAAATTCAATAAAAATTGATTGTTTCAGTTTAATTTTTTTTTCCTTTTCATGTTTTCATATAAAATTTAGTTAAATTGAAATTTTTGTTAAATTTACTTGAAACAATGAGGTAATAAATTTATTATTATTTTTATTACTGTTACTATTAAAAGAATGACCAAGTAAATTACATCACAAAAAAATTGAAAATAAAAAATTCTTAAATTGAAATTTAATCGAAGATATGAAATCATCGCAATCCAGGTTGAAACGAGGCTCGATGTAATTTAACGGTTTTTTTTTGTATTTAATTTTAAATCACGTACCTTTGGAAAATAAACAAATAACAAACACATTTAAATTACAATATTTACTGTTTTTATTTTAATTTTTTTTTTAATTAAATTAAAATGAAAAAAAGCAACAAAAAAAATCATGACATCAAAATATTATTTTTTTATTAAATTTAATACAAAAAAACTGTAAATAACGCCTCGTATTCACTTATAGTAATGCACTTGCTGGAAAAATGAAGGTGAAGGTAAATTTATAACAAAAAAAATATCAAAAAAAATAACAAAGTTTTTAAATAAAATTAAATTCAATGGTATTGACATTGACTTACCGCAGCTTTCTCTGAATTGAACCCAATTGAAATGAATTTAAATGGAATTGAAGAAAATAAAACAAATTTTTATTTAACGAAAATTAAACTGATTATTATAAAATTAAATTTGTATTTAGGTCCATTTTTTATTAATTGACGTCATTTAACTGAATTTGCGATAACAGCACATTTATTTTTTTTTTATATCGCTATCAAAGTAGTTTAAGACTTAAAAATTTTAACATAATTTGATATGGTAGAAAGTTTTTCACGCTTTTTTTCTGTGTTTATCGGTTTCTATGTGAATGTGTGTGTGTGTGTGTGTGTGTGTGTGTGTGTGTGTGTGTGTGTGTGTGTACGATACATGATAAAGCAAAATTACAAAACAAGCTTTTTCTAGAGCAAACGAGTAATTTTTCGTATACAATGAGAAACTTTCATTTTTATTCACATTTTAACTGTAATCAATATTCAATGGCGGATCGTTTTTCGTACATCACTCAAGTAAAATAAGTTTTTTTTTATCGCATTGAAATGAAATTTATGTTAATATGATGCGTTTTCTAGGTGCAACGTGAATTTTGAATATCAATTATGTGTGTTTTTTTCATTTTTACATTATGACGTGTAATTTAATTTTATTTGCATGAAAAAAAACTATCAAATGACCAGTTTTTGTTCAATTTTCAAAAGTAGATCAAAATTTAGACCCAAAACTGTAAATTATCTGTGTACGAAAACCGTGACAATTTTTGGTAAATTAACCGGAAATGCATTTTCAAAAAAAATTAAATGAATTGAAATAAAATTGATGACAAGCAAATAAAAAATTATCATCGTTTACATTTAAGCGTCAACAGATTTATTGAAAAATTATAAAAATAAAATAAATATAAAATGTCATGACACTGCAGAAAAAAAACTTTATTAGTAAGGTCATGTCTGTTTTTTTTTAATCCGTGTAATTTGAGATTCAATTAACCCATTAAAGGCTGTTGTTAAATTCAATTAATTCAATTATTGAGTTTTATTTTTTTTCAAAAGGACTTGACTTTGGAAGGTTCAATTTTCCTTGATAAGGAACCCTGAGGGTTTTTTTTCGTTTTCAAAAATTTCATCATCTAAAAGTCTTCTATAAAAATTTCATCGTCTGAAAGTCTTCTATAAAAATTTCATCGTCTAAAAGTCTTCTATAAAAATTTCATCGTCTAAAAGTGCTCTATAAAAATTTCATCGTCTAAAAATGTTCTAAGAATATTTCATCGTCTAAAATTCTTCTATAAAAATTTCATCGTCTAAAAGTCTTCTTAAAAAATTTCATCGTCTTAAAAACTTCTATAAAAATTTCATCGTCTAAAAGAGTTATATAAAAATTTCATCGTCTAAAAGACTTCTATAAAAATTTCATCATCTAAAAGTCTCCTATAAAAATTTCATTGTCTAAAAGTGCTCTATAAAAATTTCATCGTCTAAAAATCTTCTGTAAAAATTTCATTGTCTAAAAAACTTCTATAAAAATTTCATCGTCTAAAAGAGTTCTATAAAAATTTCATCGTCTAAAATTCTTCTTAAAAAATTTCATCGTCTAAGAGAATTCTAAAAAAATTTAATCGTCTAAAAGTCTTCTTTAAAAATTTCATCGTCTAAAAGTCTTCTATGAAAATTTCATCGTCTAAAAGTGTTCTACAAAAATTTCATCGACTAAAAATGTTCTATGAAAATTTCATCGTCTAAAAATCTTCTATAAAAATTTCATTGTCTAAGAGAATTCTAAGAAAATTTCATCGTCTAAAAGACTTCTTTAAAAATTTCATCGTCTAAAAGACTTCTATAAAAATTTCATTGTCTAAAAGTCTGCTTTAAAAATTTTATCGTCTAAAAGTGATAGCTTTAATAAGTCATTTTCGGTCAATTTGGGTTAATTTTAATACAATTTCAAAGAAAATGCCCTTAATTCACAAAACTTGAAGGAATTCAAGAACAAAACTCCCCATAAATGAATATAATTTTCAATATCTACAGCGCACGACAATCCTTGAAACAAATATTTAACTATTACTTGATATTACTCGGTATTATTTCATTTCATTTCATTTAAGTTTTGCATTTCATTACAAAATTAATATCGCCACACTTAATTTAAATTTATTTTATAAGATTTCTCATTTACATATTATGCATATTTTAAAAAAAATATTTTTAACGTAACTGTAAATATTCACATCACCAGCCCACACCCAATAAATTTGTAAAATAAAATTTAATTTAATACATTTAACGGAAATAATAACTTCTAAATAGATACAAATTCAATGGACCTGCATATGAATTTTATTTATCTTGTCAAGTTACAACTTACTCACAACTTATTGTTTTTCCGCATTATTATGTAAATTTTTATTGAAATTCAGATTCAAAGTAATAATAAAAGTCGCCTGATTTTTATTTGCATTTAAGTGTTAGTCTGAGTCTGAGTTGATTTAAATAAATTTTATTATTATGTAATTTTTTTCTTATTTTTATTGTATTTTAGCGTTCATTGTACATTTAATTGATCTCACATTTTCTTAGGAAATGGATTAAATTGAAAAAAAAATTAAAAAATGAGTCATATTTCAATGTGAATTCTTTGATCATTGAGACAAAGATCAACAAGAGATTTTACATGTAACGTGAAATGAAGTAAAGTGAAGGCAAATGATGATGATGATCATTATGAATTATAATAATAAATTTACATTGTCACATGTGTTTTGTGATTTATTTTTTTTTATTCATTTTTTTTTTGTAAGTGAATGAACTTTTGAATTTTCCTGAGGTGATTTTAAATGAATTTCATTGAATTTAATCACAATTTTATTTTTTTTTCTAAAATAAGAGTAATTCTAACCCAAATTAGCTAAATTTACATTTTTTGTTCCAATTCAGGTTAAATCAAATCTTGAACTGGACTTCTGAAATTTTGAACATTATAAAAAATGAATTTAAAATCGTTTATTAATAAGTTGAAAAGAATTTCAATGTAAATGTTTAAAATCAACCAGGCGTTAAATGTGCTGTAAGATATTTGAATTTTTTTTGAATATTTTTAACGTTACGAATTTAAATTATTTTTTTTATAAAAAATATTCAGTTTTATTGAATTTAGCTTAAAATTGTTTTTCCTACACCTTTCTTTGAGTTATTTCAATTTAAAATACAAAAAAAATTAGAGCCAGAAAAAATACAAAAATTTTAAATTAGATGCAACACTTTATCATTTGAACTCATAAATCACAACCGAAGAGTCATGTTTCTTTCATATCTTTCTTCATATTTTATTTTATTTTTTTTTTAATTCTGATTCACTTTTTTATTTATTTTTTTGTTAAATTTTTAATAAGAACAAATTTTTTGTGCCTTGAAATTGTGCATCAAAAGCATAACGCGAACAAACAAAAATACAAGCGTATTATGCACACATGCTGTGAGAAGAAAACCACATGTGCTAATTTGACAATCATCTTAAGGCCATTATATTCGTTGAATAACAAATATTAAGAAATAAAAATAAAAATGAAGAGAGAAAAAAACAGAAAATTTATATTTCCAGTGTGAATGTCCTTGAGGTTAAAAGCATTTGAAGAGACGTTAAAATTAAATTGAAAAAGGTTCCTTATTTAATTTCAAAAAAAAAATTATTAATGGTTATTGACTTTCATTAAGAGTGCTTCTGAGAAAAAATGACATTTATATGAGAATTGATTCTAAATTTTGGAACCATGAAAATCTGAGCAGGAAATTCCGATAATTTGATCTCCATGAGAAATAGATCAACGTGGAGGGAGGGAGGGGGTTAAGCTCCTCTAATCTAAGATAAAAGATTGTGTAAAAAAGTTGACTCAATTGGTGGAATTTGGTTTTTTAGATGAATGCACACTCCACCCTCCCCCCGAAAGAAAATTTCTAAATCCGTGCTTAGCCTTGTGATTGAAGTTGAAAATGTCCCGCAAGCACCTCGCATCACTACACGCAACCTACATGGGTGACCCTTTTACATTCATCTCTTTTTCAGCTAGAAATATGATAAATATTAACACCGCAAATGTCCAGTAAGGGTCATGTAAAGTTCCATGATTGTGGAGTGAAACAATTAGCACTACCGGTCGTTTTCAACTGAGGCATTAAACCGGAGAAACATTTTCAGAGATGAGATTCAATAAAAGGAGAGTTGAAACTTCAAAGCCTTGTAGAGGGAGAAAGAGAAGAGAAAAGGGGGGGAGGTCAATGAAATCAACCATTAGGATTCAAAAATTGAATTGAGGAACAAATAAAGTCAATTTGTAGGCCACTTAGAACGAACGGACCAAAGCTGTGACCCTGCGACACTTTTGAAAAATGATCCAGACAGTCGTCGAGGCTTGGACCAACCTCAACCTCGATCCATGGTGTCAAAACAGATCTAAGGACGCTACAAGTAAGACACTGGAAAGTAAAACGCAGAAAAGGCAACTCTGGAATTCAATTCTTGGCCAGATCAAGACTAGGAAATGCTTTTAGGGTCAGTTAAGTCTGTTAGTAAATAAGGAGAACAAGTAAAGAACTTTGAACGAGAGAAATAAAGAGACAAAGGTAATGCTAATTTAAAAAGAGAGAGTGGACTCGTCAAAAAATCAGGCAAGTCCAATTCATACCAGTTTCATATTTTCTCATGACTTGAATCGAAAAAATAACTTTATAATAAAAAAATATTTGTTTCATAATAAATTTGTCTTTGAATAAAGAAATAGTTCAACGTTCTCAGGTCATTGAACAACTTAAATACTAACAAAAAAGATATTCCAGTAAACATCTCGTTATGATGCTTTCCTTCAAAACACAACACAAAATAATGATATCACGATTCTTTTTAATTTTATTCCTAAATCAAGCAAAAAATATTTAATAATGATTAATGATCTTTTCATTTGCCATATCATAAAATATTAACAAGATCGCAAAAAAATACAAATGACATAATTTCAAATATTGATATAAGAACAATAGACTTTAATGCATTTAATAACAATAATAATATAAAAAATATTGAAAAATGACCTTAAATGGTGTCTAACCTCAATATCAGTCTACTTCACAATATGAGTCATTTATAGAACTTTTTTTTCATTTCATTTCATTTCATTTGTGCAATAAATGATACAATAAAATCAATTAACACACATCATCACTGTATTATCATGTCTGACTTGAAAAAATGAATAAAATTGAATACAAAAAAAAATTGTATGATAAAATGATATGTGAATTGAGTGTAACGTAATTCAATGACATTGCAGACAAATGCATTTTATTGTTTGTTTGTCGCGTTTGTATAACAGTTTTATTTTTTTTTTATTATTTCAATAGAATTTTTTTGTCATTAATTGTACTTTTAATAGAACAAGAACAAAGAATGGGAAAAACAGAACCGTCAAAACAAATAAATTTAATGATAGTATTTTGTAACAACCTTGGAATGATGTCTGATTGATTGTTTGTATAGATATTTGATATTAAAAAATTGATATTCTTTGTTTCTCCTTTAATGGACTAAATGAAATTTAGAACAATTTAATTTAATTCAACTTAATTTTTGTCTGTTAACTGCATAATTTATATTGCAAAATTGTTCTTTTACGGTAAATCATACATATAATGAGGAAAAAAACAGACTGGTTAGTACAATACGACCTTGCATTGTGTCACTGACTTACATTATTATTAATAACATGTTTGTATACTTATACCGCAGATCTTGTCTATTACAGTAAACAGAGGAAAAAAAGAATATTTATGTATAAAATGTGACTTAAAAAAAAGTGAATAAGTGGAAAAAAAACGAATGAATAGAGAAAGGGAGATCTAATTGAAGGCGTAAAAACGTTTATAATATTTAACGAAGTATTGTTATTAAAATGACAATTTAGTGATCTAAATATATCATTTTATTTTTTTGGAGTATGGTATATTGAGATACTTTGTTTTCAATTCAAGTGGAAAAATACATTGTTTTCGCTACAAAATCGGAATTGTTTTAATCGATTGAGGAAATTGAATTCCATCATATGGGCATAATCGAGTTTCTCAAAAGAATGAAATAGAATATATGCCAAAAGTTACAACTTGGCGACTCTCAGTCAAAATCAACCAAATTATGTCGCAATTATGTTTGTTTCCATATTCAGCTGCTCAAGCCCAAAATAATTGCCCTTGTTCTCCATCTTTCACTTTTACGCCTATCACCAAAGATGGAACCATGCGATCAAATTACGTTCTCCATCACTCACGAACAACGGACCCGTATAACATGACTGGACATAACAAGATTTTTTAGATGGCACATTATGTCTTATTTGCCAACAGAAAATTCACTCAAAGGTAGACAGAGGATATTGTAATGTAAAAAAATAGCTAGAACACATCCAAGCTAAGGCTAGGTAAAACTTCTTACTTAGGTAACATTTTTTTTGACTCTTTAACATGTCGAAAGCGCACACAAAATGAAGTGGTAGCATCATAAATTCTCCCACCTACCGATAATATGATGATTTTTTTGTTTTGTAGTTTTTTCATGTTTTCAAAAAGGTTGTTTTAGATTTTTTGTTTGGCGAATTGGCGATTTCTACATCAGTAAGATGTTAGATACTGTCATTTTGCAAATGTTAAAATACAAGTTTTGTAAATTTTTCTCGAGAAACAATTACAGACATGACTATCTCTGCTGCAATTTCGAATGCACTTTAAGCATATTTTTGAAAGACTTTCTGCTTCATTAATGATTTCCTGTTTTAGTTCATTTTTAACTGAATGAACGCTTATGCTGACTATTTCATCATTTCATCGGCCTAAGAACCTTATTTCTTCTATTTTTGATGTCACAAAACTCCAAAATCCACCAAATAACTACTAGAGAGTACAAAAACTTTG
Source organism: Culicoides sonorensis (assembly GCA_900002565.1). Classification (NCBI taxonomy): domain Eukaryota; kingdom Metazoa; phylum Arthropoda; class Insecta; order Diptera; family Ceratopogonidae; genus Culicoides; species Culicoides sonorensis. Next base: position 55,491 of record LN483797.1, read on the forward strand.
TTGTAGGTTTAACAACGCGTATTTTGAAATACAAATACTCCGCAACTTGAACTATCTTTTTGTTCCTTCATGATTTAATTAGTCTATTCATTGCTCTTGGTTAGTTTGACAATTTTCTTTACTTTGAAGATTTCGTTCTTATAGTTTCAATTTTATTATTTGAATTTCGGTTGTTTTCTAGTGTTTGCGAGAGCAAAAGCTCAGTCAGAATACATTAACAGAGAGATTGCTATAAATCGCTTATCGGCTTCTTTCTGTTTTCTAGCAACTCGTATGCAAAGTGATATTGAATAATACCATAATCGCAGCTGAGTAACATTGACGTTTCTATCAAAATATCCATTAAAAACTTTAATAGGTCAAAGTCGATGGTATACTTTACCAATGAATCAATGTCCTTATGTCCATTGAATTTTTCAGGACTTGGTTCTGCCTTGTTCTTGAGTATGGATTAGTAATTAGCTACATATTAAAATTAAGAGAAATTTCATCATAATTGATAAAGCAAATTTTTGAATCGGGATCATATTCACTTACCTAATTCTAGGTAACTTGGAGTAAATTCGACTTAATTCAGTTTATCGCTCATTCTTTAAGTTTATTACATTTTCTTATGACAAAAAAATTTTTCGTCATATACTGTTGCCTGAAGAAGTGCCAGTACCTTATTCAGACAAATTCTTATCAAAATCACCCACCAAATTCTACCATTAATTTTAATTGACTTCATTGAATTGCGACACATAATTTTAATAATAAAATCATTATTGAACTGTTAATTAAACAGAGAATCACCTTCATTCATTTTTTTAATTGAGTTCTTAATTCAATCTTAATGTAATGACAATAAAATAGACTAGAACGTAATCAAACTGTGTTATAAAAAATACTGGTAATAAAACTTAAATTACATTTCGAAAGGCATTCAACCAAGTTATAAAATAATTTCAATTAATGCGGTCGTGCACCTACCAATCTCAAGTCTAATGAAAAAAAAATAAAACGTTATTTATTGATATTGTTAATTAAAAATAAAATTGAGATAAAACAGGAGGAAATATGAAAATGCAAAAAAAAATTCAGTTAAATTTAAAATGAAATGATGTAAAATGATTTATTTTCAAGGTGCTTGTCAATATAAACAGAAATTTAACTGTGTGTGATTTACTGCTAATAATAATAATTTTTTTTGTATATATTTTCTTTGTGTAACGGTAATTTTACGCTAAACATGTGGCTTATTGACATTACAATGTCGTTGCAAAGTTCTATTTAATTAAGTATTAAATCTTGTATTTACATAATGATTGTAATAATTATTTTAGAGTGGTTGTTTACGATTGAAAATAAACATTGTCTAGTAATTATTTTGATTGCAATTCAAATTACATTACAAAATAATAATTGATTGTTATAATATTTGAGTTAGATAAGAATTTTGTTACATAACAAGGAAATTTGTTCAAATTCACTTAAGGAACAGAGCATACAAGTAAATTTACAAGTACTGTTATGCGGTAGTAATAAGTGAAACATAATTATTATATTAATAACAAGTTTTTTTCCCCAACTCATAGTCACCATAACTAGAAAAAATATACTTTTAATTTTGTGCATTGTAACCAGAAAAGGTAATCATGTTTGTTTGTATTCAAGGCTATTTATTTTGGATCAAGAAATTTACTGGAATTGACGCTCTGTTATGTTAACGAATGCTTAATCAGAAAAATGCCAGAAAAAAGGTATCTTTCAATTTAATGCAGTTCCTTTTAATTGCAAAATGAAATTAAAATTAATAGACATTTAACAGGAATCGGAAATTTTAAATGAAATTTTACAGAATTGGCACAAAAATTATCAATTTATTGGAATATTGATCTTGTTGCCAAGGGTCTATTATTCGGTCAATAGTGACCATGAAGCGTCAATGAACAGTCGTCACAATTCCCATGTATCCTTAGACGATATGAGCCAAATTCAATGAAATCAGAAGTCGCTTAGACCCTGACTAGAAGATTAACGTAATGGAACCACCAGGTGGCGCTTTCAAGGTCAAATGCGCTTAACTTCATCATTTAAGGTAAGTATTTAACTTTTTTTCTCAATATTTGCATTAACATGCTCTAAAAATTTTCAATGTCCATTAACTTTAATGTAAAATACATATAATTTTGTTCATTTAAATGCATTTAAACATTCAAATTCGCAAATTAAACAAAAAGCATTTATTTTACTTTCAAATCACTGATTTTAATAGATTTGTATCATGAGAGAGTAAATCCTCCAGTCATGAATTTTCTGTATTAAAACCCTTTTAAACCCCTCAAAGCACTAATCAAATTTCAATTTATTATATAAAAAAAAATTAAATTATCGTAATAAATGTCAATTAAGTCATATTTAATATTTTATGACTTCATTTCCGGATAATCTATGAACCGGATATTTTTTTTTTACTTGACTTTAAAGTATAACAGTTTTGTTTTAAATAAATTACAGGTTGGAAAATGTATAGAGAAGTAATTACGGTGATGTATTAAAATTATATTCAATTAAGAAGCCACTTTTACTTTATGGTAAGTAATTAAACATTTTACTGACAATATCAAGTACAACTCTCAATTGAGAGGATTCAGAGTGATTTTCAGTTAAAATTAATGGTAAGTAAAAGAAATCAAAGTAAAGCCCAGAATGAAATTTTTTGAGAATTGCATTACAAGAAAATTACCTCCAGAAAATGTAAGGCTTCAAATTCAGACATCTCCTTAGGACATCAGTTGAGCTCGATCAGCATACCGTTAATCAGCGTGAGCTTTAATTTTGATCTTGTTCAAAACAGTCACTATCGATATCAACTTTTCTGACAGAGATTGAACTGCAAACCTTTTGATTTGAGGTTTAAGTGGCTAAAACTATGACCGTATTCTCTCAACCAAAACCGGTGAGGCTTTAGACGGTTTATACTTTCAATACTTCCTCAATCCAAATTTTGCCACATTTTATTGGGTATTCCTCAATTTTAATCAAGGTGATCACAATAGGACCCTTTGAGATTGCAGTGGTGCCCTTGTAAATTCTAACCTAATTCTAACCTTTGAAAGTCTCAATTTGCCTGGCCTTGAGAAGTATCAAAAAAACATGTTCTTTTTGATTCAATATTTTTAGAAGGCTTTACCAAGATGGGGTCTTTATCCAATCACACTATTTCCTATGAAATAATCATAGTAATTGCCTCACATCTAAACTATACGTTTCAACAGCAATCAAATTCTTATTCGCTTAACATTAGACAACTGGACTCGAATGACAGTTAACGACAGAATAAAACACTTTTACACCTCAATTTATCATATTATATCATCTACGCATAATAAATGAAAAATTTACCATCAAAATGGGAGGCACACAGCCAACCCTATCTTCTAAGGCAATTGTAATACCTTTCAACTGTTTCAAAGACATAAAAGATAAAATTAGAATTTAGTCTTTGACTATTCCTATACTCGTCTGGTTCTTAAACGTACTGTCTTGTAATTTAAAGTGAAATAAAAATTCGTGGAAATTAAATTCAAAAATTTTCCATGGCGCGTCCTGTTCAAAATAATCAGAAAGTTATTTTTGCTTATCTTCAACCATGGTTAAAAGCTTTTTATTTTCATCCAATTCAAGATCCATTCCCAGTTCAGAAGAAGATTCTTATAATTTTAAGTTTAATTTTCCTATTTTTTCCTAATATTATTTTCATTTTTACTGCAAAGGATTTTGGATATTTTTGCTCATCAATCACTGAATTTATTGCCCTCCTTTTGTGGTATACTCAGATTTTGTGGTTTGGAATTAAGCATGAAAAATTTAAGAAATTGTGGTTGGAATTTGATATTGCTTGGAAGAAATGTGAGTTTAATTCCATTATTTAAAAAAATTAAATTTATTTTAATATTAATATGCGATTATGAATAATTTAAAGCATTTACCACGACCACACCTCTCTGGAATTCTTTGGCAACAAATGTCACATCAATAACTGATAAAATGTGTAAACCCGTTGTATTTCTATTTTTGGGTACAAGTTTACTTTACATGCCATGTGTTGGATCATTCTCCATATACAAACACCTTCAAAATAATGAGACGATTCTTTCATTTGGATTGAGTACAAAGTGAGTCATTTTTAAATTCATTGATTCTATAAAATTTAATTTAATTTTTCACAGATTTTATGGTATATCACAATTCGAATCAAATCTCCGTTACTTCACTCCCCTTTTCATCTTCGACATAATAATTTATGTTCCAATGGTGGTCAGTTATGGAGTTCAGGTTATTTTGATTCCATTTTTATGTAATTTTATTGCTACGTATATGGAGTATATTCAATTACGACTGAATGCAATTTACATTGAAAGTAAACAGACGTCCCAATCAGAAGCCAGATTAATTAAATTAATGAAGGAGATTTATCAGGATCATTATGATGCAATGAAATTCGTGAAAGCCATGAATGAGATCTTTAATGGCGTATTTCTGGTCAAAGTTGCAATTTCAAGCTTTTTGTATTGTTTGCTGTTTTTCATTTTGACACAGGTGAGTTAAAGTGAAATTGAATTCAGAATTTGAAATGAAATTTCTTAAAAATTCTTTTAAGGTTGAGGACAATTATCTTCTCATCAAAGCAGTTGCCTTAGTTATATGCTTACAACTTGATGTTCTTCTTATCTGTATTTATGGTGATCGATTAATTTCACAGGTGATTTAATGAACTTTTTCAGGACAAATCAAGATTTTGACTTCTTTTTAAACAGAGTTTGAACATTTCCGTTGCATGTTACGACGTTAAATGGTATAACGCAAGTATAAAATTTCAGAAAATGATTGCAATGATGATTATGATGACGAATATACCACTGAAAGTCACGGCCTGGGATTTTGGTGATATCTCAATTCAAAGTTATGGCACGATAATGAGAAGGACTTACTCGTATTTTACTTTGATGCGTAAAGTATTTTGAGTGAAGACTCATTCTACATTGATTTCATGTCAATTTTTTTAGTCATTAAAATTTGATCCACTACCTAGCAAAAAAATTTTTTTTTCATTTTTTCCAACAGATAATGGTTCAGAAGAACAGGAAGGAGCGAAATTGAATCAGATTTGACATTTCAAATAACTGTCAAAACTTTTGAAATTAGCTGTCATCAGCTTGTCAATTTTGAAATTTCATTTTGACATTTAAAGTTTCAGCTTGTTAATTTTGACATCTTGAGTATTCGCTTCTGTATCTATACAAAATTAACTGTCAAAAGCTTGTCAAGTTTGACATCTGGAGTTCATTTTGACAATTGAAGTTCCAGCTTGTCAATTTTGACGTCTGGAGTGTTCGTTTCTGTATCCATCCAATAACAACTGTCAAAAATTGGCCAATTTTTTAATTTCATTTTGACATTTGAAGTTCCAGCTTGTCAATTTGACATCTTGAGTGTTCGTTTCTGTATCTATGCAAAATTAACTGTCAAACTTGTCAATTTGGACATATGGAGTTCATTTTGACTTTTGAAGTTCCAGCTTGTCAATTTTGCCATCTTGAGTGCTCGTTTCTGTATCTATGCAAAATTAACTGTCAAAAGCTTGTCAATTTTGACATCTGGAGTTCATTTTGACATTTGAAGTTTTAGCTTGTCAATTTTGACATCTTGAGTGTTCGTTTCTGTATCTATACAAAATTAACTGTCAAAAGCTTGTCAATTTTGACATCTGGAGGTCATTTTGACATTTGAAGTTTTAGCTTGTCAATTTTGACATCTTGAGTGTTCGTTTCTGTATCTATACAAAATTAACTGTCAAAAGCTTGTCAATTTTGACATCTAGACTTTCCGTTTCTGTATCCATACAAAAACAACTGTCAAAAACTGGCTAAATTGAAATTTCATTTTGACATTTGAAGTTTCAGCTTGTCATTTTTGACATCTTGAGTTTTCGTATCTGTATTTATACAAAGAACTGTCAACAGCTTGTCAATTTAAGCTATCCACCATCATCTTTGTCATGGTGATGTCATTTCTCCCCATTTTTGGCAATTTCATAATCAAATAAAATAAAATCCAAATTAAGAATTCACTTAATTAAATAAGTAAACACAAATTCCAGTCAAAAATGTCATGTAATTGAGGTAACGGAAAAAATAGTTAAAGAATGATGTTTATTTAATTTTAAACAAAAAAAAAAACGAAAGAATATAAAGGTGTGTCGTTCATTGATCATGATTTTGAACTTTTATTCTGTGCAAATAATCATTTCCATAACACAACATGCCTTTTTATTATTATTTAAGAGTCTTAAACAAATGATAAAAAAAATTAACCGTTATTATTTGAACACATTACAGCATGAAAGTCAAGCAAAGAAATTTAAATTAAATATTTATAAACGATTTGTAAAATTATTTCCAATTCTATCAATTCATCGTTTTAAATGTACAAAAAATTGTGTTCTATTTATTTTTTTTCTTTTAACTTGCATTTAAATTCTGTTTCATTTCCTGTGCCCTATTTTTATTTTCATTTTTTTTTTAATTGCATTGTGCATTTAAAATAAAATTATATAAAAATAACAAAAAAATTACATTTAAATTAAAAAAGAAAGAACAATAAAAAATGAAAAAGAAATGACCGTATCAAGTTCTCTTCATTTAAATATACGACAATTAATGACCCTGTTTATTGTTGCATTTCAAACAAAAAATAAATACAAAAAAAATATCGAAGAGAAATTACATTAACAACAACATTGAAAAAATTAAATTTAAATTTAAAAAAAATTTTATTCATTTCCACCTTCATTAACCGTAGCAACATTGACATTTAACTTTATTCGTACATTCGAGTATTTGCGTGTAAAAAAAGGCCCAGTTAAGCAACGACCCACTTAATATTTTTGCTCATTTATTATTATTATTATTATTATTTTATAATGGAAAATAAAAAAAAAACTAAGCACATACACACTTACACTCACACACACACACAACATCAAAAAAATTTGTATTAAATTTAATTTAAATTTTTTTTATATAAATTTCTCCATGATAAATTTTTTTGCTGAATGCACGATATCTATGTGATATGTATGTGAAATGTATGAAGTGAAAGAAATTTTTTTTGTAACGTGTTCTGTGTAATGACACACTTTTCATGCTGTATGATTTATGGTACATGTATGGGAAAAAACAAGTTATCTTAAATAAATAAGCATCGCTTAACTAATTGTGGAGCTGTGTGTAGGTCTCAGTACTACATGAATTTGTTTCAAATAACGAAGAAAGATGTGAAGGAAAAAGAGATGATAATAATAATAATAATAATCATTGTTGTTATAAAAGAAAAAAAACATAATACAGTGAAAATGCTATTAGTCGAGGTATGAATGAAATTTAAAATTATAGGGTGATACTGAATTTTATTGTATTGGGATCAGATTGAAATAGGTGGATAATGCCTTTTATGACAGCTTCAAATTTTGTTAAACTTAACACCTAATTTCACCAGAAAAGAGCTGCCTTTTATTTAAGAAATTCACGAATAGTTGCTGACTGGGATTAAGTCAGGTGCTGCCATCTGTGAGCTACAAGGAAAGCAGTTCCAAGTACATGATGGGCGTTATCAGTACTATTGTAAATTTTTGTATCCAGTACTGTCGAAGGATTATATGAACTTGATATGCCTTGTTTCTTGACAGACAAAATCTCCCCCCCCTCTTACTTCAGTTCAACGATCAGTATTCGTACGGCACCTGGTCTGAAAAGTGACCTCACATTCCAAGTAGCCAAGCGTAAGTCCTTATTTTGCTTCCGTTTCGTTTCCAATAAATTTCTTTCTCGATCATTCATCATATTTGTAAAAACCAAGATGGGTCTGTGAACCCCATGTAACGAAAGTTTCACTTATTTTCCTCCCCCCTCAATATTTTTACGGGTTGGTTATCTCATTTTTTTCTAACAGTGTCTCAACGTAATAAGACTTTCAAGACACGATGAAGGACAGAGCGAAACAGACGAGCGTAATAGTTCCTCTAGTTGCCCATATTTACCCCTTTTTTCTTTAAAAGAATGGGGGGAGTGCTCATGATGAAAACGTGTATGCAAAATGAGCTTGACTGATAATCGTAGCCAGGGTCTTAAAAGCCACCCTTTAAAACTGAATCTGGGCCTAATGGAGGCTTCAATAAGCCGCTTCCAGTTTCAAAATCTCAAAAAAACAAGTTAAATTTCTGGCAACCCTACAAATTCAGTTTAAATTTAAATACAAAACTGAACACAAAAGCAAACATAAAAAAGAAAGGTGGTAATGAAAAAAAAATTAAACATTTGACCGACATACCACACAAAAAAAACATGCTCTCGACTTTTAAATCGGTGAAATTATCATTTGATATTACACGTATATGTCCATACACTTACATACACCCATACACACACATAACACGGTGAATGTTTAACTGCAGAAAAAGAAAAGTGGGTCACAATGTAATATTAAGCGTATTGTAAAAGTTAGACATGAAACCAGTTATTTGATTATTATAAGAAATTCTTTCTTTTTCGCGTTTTAATTTTTTATTTTAAATTGAATATTAGGAGAAATTTGAAAATCATGTTAAATTAATTTACCTGGAGGAGTTTGAAAATGTAATCCTGGATCTGGATGCATTTTGGGAGGTGCTACAACTTTATATAAGGAAGTAATGGTGCCGGCTGTTATGTTACTTGAGGGATAAATTTTTAATCCGTTTATTTTTTTATTTTAATTGAAAGTCAATTAAAATTATGTGTATTTTTTAATTTTAATCAAATTCTTATTTTAATTTAATTTAAAGAATTTTTGTTTCAATTTAATATTTTCACTTAATCACTTCAATTCAATTCGATTCAATTCAATTTTTGGCCACTAATTTCATTTATGATTAAATTTCATTTAAAAAATCGTATTTTTTCAATTAAAATTATTTTGTTTCCTTTAAGAATGTTATTTTATCCAGGGTTTTTTGTGATATAATCACTTCATATGTCAATATTGCATTTAAAATTGTTATTTCACTTTAAATTTCTCTTAAAAGGAATATTATTTAATAGTAATATTTTTATTATTATTTATTCTTTTTTTGATGATGATGATGACATTTTTATAATAAAAACTATAAAAAGGTGATACACAATAATAACAATTCAAAATAAAAAAAATTGTAAAAAAATATTAACAACTGAAAGTATAGGAGTCAAAAAGAAAATCAATCCTATTAACCGACTGTACGAAAACCGTCTGAGCTATAGTAAAATCTGAATTGGAATAGATATGGTTTAAAATGAAACCTTGAAAATTTTTACAGTACTGCATATGCAAAGCTATCCATTGTGTGTGTGCTTATACACGGAAACGCGGTAGTAGAATTTGTACAGAGACCGGCTTAATACTACACGGTAGTGTAATATATCACCGTACACGTACATACACACACACACATGTCCATACACACAGTCAATATTTTATGAAAGAAATGCATTTTACTCTTTACAAGTAATATAGCCAAGAATTTGTATATTACATTACATTACATTACAATTTGTTCATACACCAATGAGAAGTATGAAGATCAAATATAATAAAATGAAATAAAAAATAAAACGATGTAATCCTCTCACAATAATAAATATTGTGCTGATTATTTGCTATAACTTACGATACATTTTATTTTTATTATGATACGACAATGACGACATACAGACACATAATAGCATGTTATTGTTGCTGCTCTTTCAATTGAAACATGCATGATGTTGTTTTAAGATGCTGTTAAAAATGATGTTGTAATTTTACTGAAACATATTATTAATATTTTATTTTATTATTACAATTTATGTTTTAGAGTGTTGCAATTTGAACTTAACCCGGAAAAAAGTGATTGAGATTTTTTTTACATGTGCATTAATAATTTGAATTGAATGCTGGAAGTCAATTAGAGAATTTTAATATGAAAGGATGACATTAAATTTAAGATCAAAATTAACCCTTCTCTTATCGAACGTTTTTAATGGAATGAGTCATGGGAGGGTTATGGGCTTAAGATGCCCAAATAAGTTTATTTAGAGTAATGTCTTAATAGGTTGCAAATTGTATTTAATTTTTTGGATGCATTTTACTATTTTTTGATAGTTTTTCCACAATTGGACCTTGACTCTTATCCTGCCGTCCGTAGCAATCAAATCTTTTTCCGTACGTGAAAAATATTTGCACGTTAGTATGGCATTTGGCTTTTTAGTCAAGTGATAGTTTGTTGGCCTGACATTAAAAAAATTTTTCATTGTCAGAGTTTTCTTTCTTCTAGAAAGTTACTTTTGGTTAACATATGTTGTTGTTGTTGTTGTTGTTGTTGTTGTTGTAGTGAGGACTATCTTTCGATGATATATCGTTCACAAGAATTTTCTTTTTTAGTTATTTTTTTATATTTTCGTTTGGTTTTTTCCATTTTGTTTTACTGATTTTTATTATTACTTATTTATTTTCACTTTTAGGGTCAGGTATGCTATATGTTAACACTTATATTGTTTTTCACATATTGAAGGGCCATCTTAAAATTCACTAGATTATCACAGTTAGTATCGTATTGCACAGCCATTTTATTGAACATCCTAACTCCTTTGTACCAGACTGAGTCGTGTTGACTAAAGGATATCACAGATAGAGGTCTTAATTGCTGATTATTTCTAAGTCTATGGTTGTGCGTCGCGCTCTATGTATGCGTTAAGATAATTCGGTAGTAATTCTTTCGTTGCCTTATAAATAGTTGTCAAAATATTAAAACATATACGTTGCCATACACTTAATAAATTCGTCTGCTCTAGCATGTCGTCAATTCTTGATTAACGGTTTCCATATGTTATCACACGTAATGCTCGATTCTGGTTTTTTGGCAGGGTTTTAATTTCCTCTTGTTTGTTGAGAAACAAAATTGAACTGCAGAAATCAATATGGGATCCTATCATACATTTATAAAGCATTAGTCGTGTTGAGCTGGGGAATTTTTCCTATTTCTATTTAAAAATCTAACTATTTTTGACATTTTCTTAGCTACATGAGCGGCGTTACTTTTTAAATTCAATTTTTCGTCAAGCCGATTTGATAAGAGTTTGAGCGATTTTCATCCCCAATTATCATCATTTTTGTTTTTTGTAAGTTCAGTTTTAATTTACACATATTTAAATATTTTTTAACTTTTTTAAAGTCATGGCTTAATTTTAAAAGTGCTTCTTCGGTTGTTTTTGCGTCTGCAAATAAATTTATGTGGCAACGTTCTACATAATGTACAATATCGTTAAAATAAATATTAAATAGTGGACAGCACAACGGAGTGCCTTGTGGGACACCTACATTTATATCTATCGGATCTGATTTTACACCACAAAATGACACATATTGAGTTCTCTTTGTTAACCAGCTCGTGAACCACGTCAAGACACTTACACCGTAATTTTCCAATTTTGTATTTGAAATATATCAAAAAAAAATATTAATTCATACTTACCTGTCGATTCTTGCTTATCAATATCCAGTGCTTTTGTAAATTTTTGTTTTAATTGCTTATTTATTACGTTTATGGTTTCATCTTTCTAGTTTTATTCTTTTCAATTTTAAATTTTAGCCTCTTTGACTACTGATAAATGATCTTTTCGTACCTTTTGATCCTTTGATATCCTATTGAAAGTTAGAATTCATTCAATTCCAAAATAAATGTTTTCATTCTAGTAGAGTCCATTATCGTTTGGTTATGATATCCAACTTTTCAGCAAATGACGGCTCATAGAAGGTCCTTTTTTTGACATTTTTTCTAAAAAACAAATTTTTCATACTCTATAAGCAATTTACCCCTTTCAAGTAATCATAAAAGTAAGATTATACACTCCAGGTGATGAAAGGTTAATTTGAGTCAAATTAAAATTTCGACCTAAATTTAAAATTCAAAGTTTTTACTTACCTGAATCTTAGTAGAACCTAAAAAGAAACGAAGCAATTTCCTAACCTTAAAAACTCATGGCTGCCCTTTAATGTGTTAATCCAATTCTGGAAGTGAACCAAGGTGTTAAAACTCATTCTAGGCTAACACATTAAACATTTTTATTGTTTTCAAAGATATCACGTTTTATTTAAAAATTATACAAACACACTGCAAATAAACAATGTAATTTATAAATATAATGCACATGTCACTTAACATAATAATAAACATTATTTTTGCACAAATAATGAGCATTTTTCTTTTTCCATAATTGAAATCACATGAGCTAACTTAAAAACGAGACATTATTATATGCATTTTTTACAATGTAATCAAGTATTACATGTTTTTTTAATATTAATATTATTATGTTAAAATAAGTAACTGGGACTATAAAAGTATCATTTTATGACCCAAAGTTTATTATTTTCATTTTTATTATTCCCAAGTCAATAATCGAAGCCTTTACTCGGTGTTTATAGGTCCCAATATGTATTTTTTTTTATCATAACACTTACTGATACGTATCACGATGAATAATCGTTTTGGCACCGCACATTTATAAACATTCTATTTTATATTTTTTTATTTTACTTGTATTCATATTCTTATTCTTGCTTGAAATTTATTAACACATTGGCGAATTCGCATAATGTGTTGTGGTAGGTCGGATATTTTATTGCATTGCATTACATTACACCAGTGAATGAATGAATGAATATTTTATTGAAATAAAAAAAAAATGAAAATGATTAAAATAAAATTCGGAATTTTCAATCTATTTTCAGAAATAATCTGGTTCAAGATTCAATTCAAAGAACCTTGAAATGTTTTATGTTCAGAATTTCATTTTAAATTTAAAATTTATAAGAATTTCTCCATTTATCATTAACTTTGAAATGCATTTTGCAATAAATGAGCAAATGATGTATAAAATGTTATAAAAATAGAATAAATTTTTTTTTATTTCATTTTAATGTCTTTATCATTTATTATGTTGGCATATATGATGGTGTTGTGTCGTGTTATGCAAAAATTCCTTCCTCCACAACAAACAAATAACAATCATCATAACATCACCAGCACATTTTACATTCTTCAATGCAATGGAATCGTCGTTGTCGTTGCTGCGTCGTCGACAATGATGGAAATAAAAAGATCAATGGACCGATTCAAGGTCTGACATATCGTAATTCACTTTCTTTCAGTTTATTTTTTATTATTTTTTTTTTGCTGCTTCGTCTTCATATTTAAATTTTATTTATAAGTGCACTTAGTTGAAGCTGTTATATTATTTAAAATATTGTTGTGTTATAAAACTATGGTGATAATCTTCAATTATATTTGTACTTTGGAACGTGGACTATCGTTGTTTGTTTTCTGCTGTAATGATTGTTTTGTAATAATAATAAAAATTGAATCATTATGTTGAGTGACACATAATGCATTTTAATTAAATGTGGATTTGAGTGCTATTTTTATAGAAAAAACTGTGAGGATTGTTCTAGAATGAAATAGGAGAACAGTTACTAACTAGATTTTTGTTGATATTTTAAACGAAAGTTGAATTTGAGATTCGTCAAATTTTCAGCTTTTTTGTAGACTTTCGTTCAAATTTTTCGTAAACTTTCGTTCAGCTGTTTTTCAGAGTTTCGTTCAGCTTTTTTTGTAGATTTTCGTTCAGCTTTTCTTGCATACTTTCGTTCAGCTCTTTTCTCTAGACTTTCGTTCAGCTTTTCTTGCAGATTTTCATTCAGCTGTTTTTCAGACTTTCGTTCAGCTTTTTTTGTAGACTTTCGTTCAACTGATTTACAGACTTTCGTTTAGCTTTTTTACAGACTTTCGTTCTGCTGATTTACAGACTTTCGTTTAGCTTTTTTACAGACTTTCGTTCAGCTGATTTACAGAATTTCGTTCAGCTTTTTTTGTAGCCTTTCGTTCAGCTTTTTTTGTAGACTTTCATTCAGCTGATTTACAGACTTTCGTTTAGCTTTTTTACAGACTTTCGTTCAGCTGATTTACAGACTTTCGTTCAGCTGATTTACAGACTTTCATTTAGCTTTTTTACAGACTTTCGTTCAGCTTTTTTTGTAGCCTTTCGTTCAGCTTTTTTTGGAGACTTTCATTCAGCTGATTTACAGACTTTCGTTCAGCTGATTTACAGACTTTCGTTTAGTTGATTTACAGACTTTCGTTCAGCTTTTTTTGTAGACTTTCATTCAGCTGATTTACAGACTTTCGTTTAGCTGATTTACAGACTTTCGTCCAGCTTTTTTGTAGCCTTTCGTTCAGCTTTTTTTGTAGCCTTTCATTCAGCTTTTTTTGGAGACTTTCATTCAGCTGATTTACAGACTTTCGTTCAGCTGATTTACAGACTTTCGTTCAGCTGATTTACAGACTTTCGTTCAGCTGATTTACAGACTTTCGTTTAGTTGATTTACAGACTTTCGTTCAGCTTTTTTTGTAGACTTTCGTTCAACTGATTTACAGACTTTCGTTTAGCTGATTTACAGACTTTCGTTTAGCTTTTTTACAGACTTTCGTTCAGCTGATTCACAGACTTTCGTTCAGCTTTTTTTGTAGACTTTCGTTCAGCTTTTTTTGTAGACTTTCGTTCAGCTGTTTTACAGACTTTTGTCTAGCTTTCTTGTAAAGTTTCGTTCAGCAGACTTTCGGTAAATTTTTACAACTTTTGTTAAATTTCGTTAAATTTGAGTGAAAAAATGATTACTGTCCCGCTCAAAAAGACGGGCATGAAATGAATTCTCTTTCACAATCTATTCCGTTTAAAATGACAGTTAATCCCTCTGATTATTAGAAATTATAACAGCAAAATTAAATGTAAAACTAAAAAATAAATTAAAGTTTACAAATAAAATTAATCTTTCAACACAAACAAACGCCAAACATCCAATTTACATTAAAACGCTAACAAACTCATTAATTATAATACAAAATCCTCCATTTATTTTAATTTTAATACACACATTTTTCTGATGAAGCAAATTACTGATTCTCATATTACTAAAAAATTTGTTAGTTTTTTTGTGTTTGTAAGTATTTTGCATTTCACTTTAATTGCACAATAAATATTATTTCTACTGCTGGTGTATTAATTTTATTAGTAAGTAAAATAAACATTAAAAATTAATCAAGGTTTAGAGTTTGATGCCCTGTTTTTTATTATAATTTATTTTTTTTTTGAATAAGTATGCGTTTTTTTTTCATTTTCATATAAGACAACACTTAAATATGTGTGATAGCACCTTTTAATATTGTATGCATCATATCATAAAATGGAACGAAAAAAATATATAAAATTGGCCTTCATTTAATTCGTTCACCTTATCCTGTTAATGTGAGCTCATATATGAAGACAATTATCATATTTAGTTACTGTATTTTTTTTATTATATTTATATTTTATTGCTATTTTTTTATTTTATTTTATTCTTTAAACAACAAAATGCATATTGACTGGTTTCAAAGTGCGTTTAGTAATGTAATGTAATATAAAAATAAAAATTAAGTATAAAATTGTAACAACCTTGAAATTTTTCGTTCTTGTTCTACCGGCTTTTCCTGGATTGTGTGCTGTTCTGGTGTGTTATTTTGATTGGATCTCAGTTATTCCTTTTGAAGAACAAGTTTTTTTTTGTTTAATAAGATTACTTGTAGCTGCTTCGTCTTGCTCTGATGAAATTTGTAATCGACAATGGTCTAATCCAAGATCTAAGTGTCAAAAATTGGTGAAATTCATCTAAAGTCCCTTTTGATATGTAACACAATGTTAAAATGAAATTGACCTACATAAAAACGGTGAATAATTTTCTATTACAGTCTATTACCTACAATGTAAATGTAATGTAATCTATGTTGTAATTTTGTAACTAGTTTTTATAGTAGTTACAGATATGTAATTGAAAAATAAAAGTGAAAGAACACATAAAAAGAAGCTTGGAAGAATAACATGTTTTGTAAGAGATTGCCATATATGTGACGTGTAAAGCAAGTAATGGTTTATTATTAGAAATGCATACAAAGATGTTGAATGGGAGAAAACGGATCTTTATGCTAAATAGTCTCAATTTGATTTCCTTTGTCTCAAAGAAAATTATTTAAATGAAATCAGGTTTGTTTTCCTTAAGTGGAGTACACTGAAGCTCAGTGTTCGCACTTCGACCTATAAGATCTTTTGTGCTTCTCCTTACGAAGGGATCTTAGTTCTCCTTCGATACATCCAGTTCGTCAAAAAAATTTAAGATTACTTTTGGATCTGTGTTAACTACAGTAAAAGGAAATGGAAAGCCCTCCCTGAAGTAGCGAATTCTTACTCTAGTTAGTGCCTCACACTCACTGAGGATATGTTTTGATGTTTCATCCTCTTCTAGGCTGAGCCTGCAGGTGTTGGAATCACTTCTTCTTATCCTTTTAAGATGACTGCGCAAAAGGCAGTGTCTTGTTAGGAGACCCGTCAGCTTTCTTGATGTCTTTTTTGTCCAATTGTAAGGTCATTTCTGATCTTTTCTTTGAACAATTCAAAAACTTTTTGGATTTGAAGAAGCTGGAATACTTTGATGATATAATTTCATCTGATTTTCCGCCCATTCCGAAATGAGTTTTTTGAATGTATTTGAGTCAAATAGCTCAGACTTGCTCTGCAAAAGGGCTCAAGCCCAATAAATTTCCCTTTAGCTCTCTTCCTTGCCAGTTCATCCGCCATTTCATTACCTTCGATCCCTTCATGACCTGGTACCCACTTCAATTCGATGATGTTACAGTTTAAAAACCAAAATTTAGAGAAAAAGCCCTTGGTTCAACTTTCCTATACATCACTTGGATATATTTTGTTTTCTTCCTTAGAAATCCCTCGATTGCCCGTAGTGTTCATGTGTGGTATATATCCGGCCCATTGAAAATAGGCAACACTGGGCCCTTATAACAACACTGGTCATATAAGTGTTTTGTAGATCAAGCTTGTGCTCTCAATTATCAGCATATGTGAATTAAAACAAAACTCTCACAATTAAAATGACAACTGTTTGCTTTCAGAATATTGGCTCTCGTCTTATCGTTCTCTGGGCTCTAATTCTGATTAAAGTGTAATATTTTTTATTAAATAGATACCAATTTTTGTTTTAATTTTTACAGCATCTGTCGTCTTTGCTTGTTAGAATCAAAATAACATCATAGCATTTGACGTTTCTATTGTTTGATATTTTACCCACCTTACAATATTGTTACATGCTAAATTGCAATGAACCCAAACGTCAAAGTTTAGTCTAAATTAGCTTAAAAATATGAATTTGATCACTCTTTCAATGGAAGCCAATGAGCTGCAAACTCTTTGAAAGTATTGAAAGTACAGTCCAAAACACGCTCTTTTAGTTTTTAAGGTTTCGTCCAAGTTCCATGAATGCACTTTTCCATCAAAACTCTCACCTAAAACAGTTAAAGTAAAAAAATCACATTAAAATCATATATAAAATAAAATTAAATAAAAAGGTTATGACATTTTTTTTGTTTTTCAAAAAAAATCCATTATGAACTTGAAAATAACTGGAACGAACACAAAATAACAATATTCACGGTACCACACACAATAAAAATTCATAATATAATGAGTGCAATAAGCGGTATTATAACATTGAATTCGGTCATAATTTCACTGTATATCACATTGTGTGTATAAATATACAACAAAAAAAAGAGATAATAAAAAAATCGTGAAATAATATTTGACTTGATATTGTATAAAATAAAATTTTTTGTATAGATATGCATAATTTTCATATTACATACAAGTAACTCTTTTTTTTTGTTGCTTTCTTGTAGCACTACATGGAAAGTCATGTATGGAAGTGAAGAGAAAAAAAGAAAGTTACCCAAAATACAATACCACACAAAACAACAATATTGAACCTTTAAAATAATAATAACAATAATTTCGTGTACTGGTAGCCTATTTAAAAAGTGGAACAGCAAATTTATATTTCATTATCATCATTATTGTATATTATTATTATTATTTTAAATTTGTGTGTATGTTCATCAGAAGTTGAAAGTAACAAATTTTTTGAAGTTAAATTCATATTAAAATTCGAAAAAAAATTGTATAGAAATTTCATTCAATGGAAAAATTTTCATTGTTACTTCTTTTCTATCATCATCATTATTATTTTTATTACAGTTCATAGTTTTATGGTCATGGCTTTTGGTTGTTGGTTGTAATATGAATAAATCATCATCACGAGATAAAAAAAATTATAATAATAGATTTTAAAGTGAAATAGAGAGAGAGAGAGATAAAAAAATGGGGAAATGGAAGTACGGCATGAATAATATCTGTGTCGGATTTAAATTGAAATTAAATTGAAAATTATGACAATTATGTGATTTTTTTTTATCTGAAATAGATGATTGAAAATAAAACGCACTAATTGCCATTAAGATTATTATGTATGAAGATCATTATTTCATTTAACTCACATTTTCCCTTCACTTCTTTAATTTACTTTTATATATAGATCACTTCGACTAACTTGATTAAGAATCTCGTCTAGACTAGAATCAAACTGAAAATTTAACAAGTCTGACCTTGATTTTCAAATGTGTTATGTGTAGAATATTCTTTGATTTTTACATTATAGGAATAAGATCAAAAAAAAGGAAGATGAAGACAAAAACGTGTTAAGATGAACCAGAAAGTGAAGGGAGTTAAATTGAAACCTGTATTGATAATATCATGTGTTGCAATTAAGCTGATAATAACATTTAATTTTTTGTTACATTCTAATTTTCATTTATTTTTAAGGGTGGAGCGAAGTGGCAACACCCTTAAATGAGACAAAACGGGTTTACATGGTTTTGCGTGCTGGGTTACAAGCAAAAATATTGTTATCACAAATTTTTTGACAGTTTACAATCAATTTGTATCCGAATGAAATTTTACAGTGTTTTGAGAGCTCAGAATTAAATTCAATTTCAGTTCATCGTAATCAAGTAACCGCTTGAAATTGCAATGTTTGTTTTGACATATAAGTGCAAGAGAAAAATTGTGGCTGCTAAAATGATTTTGCATGGAATTCACATTTTATAAATATTTCAAGGCCTTCCGGTTTACTCATTCAAATAGATTGTAACAAGATTCTTCACATCATCTTCACATATTTTCTTATTCTGTTTTATTCCTTTTTATTAATTTTTTGCACTGTAAACATTCGATTTTTTTGAAATTTATTATTACCCAATGTATATAAATGTGTACTATTTTTATTGTGAGTCTAGAGTTCATTGAGGTTCATATTCTTGAGATGATTCACTTGTTCTTTCTCATTTCTAAGAAAGATGTGTTAAATTGTATTAGAAAGAAAGAAATATTAAGATTCAATGAAAACAAAATTTAAATGAAATTCAGGGAGAGGAATTTATAAAACGGATGGAAATATATTTTAAATGAAGTTATGGTTGGAAAATCCATGTTAAGGTGATTCAATTTAAAATCTGCGAAGTAGCGACTATGGAATCAGGTGCTTTGATCCTAAACTTTTAAAAAACATGAGAGACTTGGACAAGCAAACAAAGTAAATCTAATGACCTACCTGGATCAGATTTTTAAGGCGATCCTCACGGAGGAGGACCAAGACTCAGACCGTCAGACAAGTCCATTGTGCATACCTATTTATCATCATATCTGATGAAGAAAGAACCATATCTAGTGAAGCAACGTAAATGTCCAATAGAAGAAGTCCAATAGATCTGATTCAGTTCAGGAAAGTGTCCACACCTTCTTAGAAAACTAATCAGGGCTGGCACCTTCAGATCCATGTTGGTATTCTGCCGTACCTGAATACAGTGTTGTCGGGGGCAGTGAAGAAGCTCTCTTGAACTCTATCTGACCCTACAACATACAACGAGTTGGAAACCTAGTTCTCACTGATGTCCTACTGGTTGAGAGTAAACCCTTTCGTAGTATTGGTTTAGTCAAGAATTAAATTCAGAGTTTTCTATTCCGTAATTTTTCTTATCAGTTTCTACCTTTGTGAATGGATTACTCCCTCAATACTTAGCCAATAAATTGACAGTTGTAAGTAGTGCTCAACCGTACAATTTAAGGACAAATAATCACTATCGTCTTTCAAATTATCGTCACGACAAGCAACAAAACTCGCTTTACTACAAAGGCATGAAACTTTATAATGATCTATTAAAAAAAGCAACTGTCGATACAACTTCTTTAAAACGCTTTAAACAATCAGTATTAATATATGTTAAAACTATAGTGAATTGTCATAACGTCCTATAATTTAAGTTGAAGCTGTGATATAGTGCTGTGATAAACATCATCCTAAGGATGGACCCCAGCCACAAGTAACAAGTAACCTTTAACCACTCTCAGGTCTACTCAAGGCTTCGGTTTGGTCATGAATTGACTTCCAAAGTTTTTTATTCTAAACTTTTTCCAGTTATTATTTTTTTGCGTTCTCAGTTCGGTTTTCACGGTATCAATCCAATAGACTCTCTTTAAAGACAGTGATTTACTGAAAAGTGTCAGTAGAACATGTCCTTGGATCATTTCTGCTTAGAGGCCCATATAAGTCCTTTTAACTTAACGAAAAATTCTCATAATATGGCTCTTGTTCATATTTGTTTGTAAACATTCATCTGTCATATTCCCAGCTTACACTACCTATAGAACGTAATTATCAGTGTTCGAAGTACAGTAAAAGTTCTTCATCGCTTCAAGCTGTCGACTGGGATTGAAATCAACAACATCTTGAAAAATTTGATGTCAGGGTCTCAAATTCAAACAAAGCTTCCTTCAAGCACATGATTGCGATTCAATCCATGAAATGACATTCATATTTCATTATGATAATCCGTTAAACTTCATACACCGGCTATTATTATTATTATTTAAATAAAATTAAAATAATAACAATATAAAATGTTAACATACACTCACAGAATAAATATTGTATAACCTTCTAAAAGTTTATAGACATTTCTCACTTGATATATTTTAAATAATAATCATGTTGTCTGTGAACTGAAACAACAAAGTGCATGTCAATGTGTGTGTGTGTGTAATTCTACGCAAATAAATAGATTATTTGCACACATATTA
This sequence comes from Culicoides sonorensis, assembly GCA_900002565.1. NCBI lineage: Eukaryota > Metazoa > Arthropoda > Insecta > Diptera > Ceratopogonidae > Culicoides > Culicoides sonorensis. Next base: position 76,658 of record LN483797.1, read on the forward strand.
TAATAAAAATAATAAAAATGCATCATTATTTCATCATATATTATCATTTGGACAACATGATACACACGCTTCTTTGTTAAAAGAAGTGTGAAATAAAAAAAAATACGAGTAATATGATGATGATTAAGAAAATGAAGGGAATAAATAAATATGTGAGCAAGTGTAATGTGAGAAATATATATATCATATTATGTGTTAAATGAAGTACATTTATTACATTTACTGTCAATATGATGTCATGGTCGGTCATGATTCAAACGATTCAAATGTTATGAAGTAACAATGATAGTGAAATGAAATGAAACAAGGAAGCACACACATTGCGTTCTGATTATCATCAACATCAAAGTTAAAATGATTTTAAACACGTATTTGCCTAAAAAAATTGGCCTACTTTGAAATTTCTTTTTCAAATTCAACAGTTTCTTGTTTAAATATCGGTTTGCATGAGAGAATAAACGTGTTTTCATTTCAAAAAAAAAACATAAACTCATATTGTTCAATTGCTTTGTTTCTAAGAAAGTACTTTTTGTGTGAGTGTGTAATGAAAGGTAATGTAGGTAACAGCAAAAAAATAAGTTTAGTAGGTTAGGTCAAAGATGACTGTGGTTAAAGGGAAATTTTCCGGTTCGATCATCGTTCATTTGATTCAATATCAATATTATATTATATCATTTTTTTACAGTTAATCTAAAATTGAAATAAAAAAAAAATTACATTTGATATGAAATTTCATACAACAATGCCTTTGAATGTATTAAATAACAATTATAAATGAAAACGCTTCACATATGAAATTTCAATTTTACATTTAAAATACAAACACACACTCACACATGTTTTAATGTCTGTAGTGTAATGTTGTAATACTGTGAAACAACAGTTTAGCCTTGGGCTGTCACTGACCCTGCTTCTGCTTAACTCATTGCGGATTCACCATTTTCATACATGTACTTGTTCGTTATATTTAATTTTATTTTATAATTCTTTGTATGGCAAAAAAAAACTATTTTTTGCTTGTTTAGGGCTTTATTTAGATGTGTATTTTAAATGTGTTTTAATTTTTATATTTTTTGTATAAGTGAATGTTATAATTTGTTCATGATATAATTTATTCTGTGAACCATTAATTAAAGTGAATTTTAATGTTTATTTTACACTAAAACGAGGGGTTTACTGAACTGAATTTCATTGAAAGGTTATTTGGAATTTCATTTGACTTGAATTTCTTTGGGAGTTTTCTCAATGCAATTTGTCACAAATGGGGAAGGAGAAGAGGGGGAAATGTTTATAGAACAAGAACAAGGTGTTGGAATCTCATTTCAGAACTTATCGAACAAAAGTGTAAACTGAACGTCACTTCAAGGAATTCCACTTCAGGTTGGTCCCTCCCAGAATTACCAGAACCTAATCAGGGTCTCGAATTATAGAAAAATGAAACTGACCTTCAAATAGTACCACCAGGAATTCCACTTCAGGTTCGACCCCTTCCAGAATTACCAGAATCTAAACAAGGCCTCGAATTTAAAAAAATGGAACGTACCTTCAAATAATACTACGAGGAATTCCGCTTTAGGTTGGACCCCTTCCAGAATTACCAGAATCTAAACAAGACCTCGAATTAGAGAAAAATGAAACTGACCTTCAAATAGTACCATCAGGAATTCCACTTCAAGTTGGACCCCTTCCAGAATTACCAGAATCTAAACAAGGACTCGAATTAGAGAAAAATGAAACTGACCTTCAAATAGTACCATCAGGAATTCCACTTCAAGTTGGACCCCTTCCAGAATTACCAGAATCTAAACAAGGACTCGAATTAGAGAAAAATGAAACTGGCCTTCAAATAGTACCACCAGGAATTCCACTTCAGGTTCGACCCCTTCCAGAATTACCAGAATCAAAACAAGGCCTCGAATCAGAGAAAAATGAAACTGGCCTTCAAATAGTACCACCAGGAATTCCACTTCAAGTTGGACCCCTTCCAGAATTACCAGAATCAAAACAAGGCCTCGAATCAGAGAAAAATGAAACTGGCCTTCAAATAGTACCACCAGGAATTCCACTTCAAGTTGGACCCCTTCCAGAATTACCAGAATCTAAACAAGTTCTCGAATCAGAGAAAAATGAAACTGGCCTTCAAATAGTACCACCAGGAATTCCACTTCAAGTTGGACCCCTTCCAGAATTACCAGAATCTAAACAAGTTCTCGAATCAGAGAAAAATGAAACTGGCCTTCAAATAGTACCACCAGGAATTCCACTTCAGCTTGGACCATTACCAGAGTATCAGGTTGTCCAAGTCGGTATGATTTACAAATGCTCATACGCTCGTAAATTTAAGGCTTATTTCAACCTTCAACTTTCCTGAACAAAGATTGAATTAAATTTCAGCTTTAATCGTAAAATGAAGTCTGAATCAATGAAAATATTCAAAAACAATGCTATTGGCTTCAATTCAATTTATCGTCTGTTAAAGTGAAATGATGTTAAAATTTAGAAAATTTCATGAGCTAAAACTTCGTCATATTATGTCTTAGCATATTGCATACATTTAGGGGTAAAAAAATACTAATTTTGCGTTGTTGATTTTGATGTCTATTTAAATAACGTCAAAAAACGCCTAATAACCGTTAAACACATCGCCTCACATGAAATTGAAAGATTAACATTCATTGAATACAAAAAGCGAGATACTTTCAGAAAATTTATACGATTTCCTTTAAATTACTATGAAAATTCCAGAAAGGTGTGAAATTAACTTCCACGTGATTTCAATGAAACGAACACGTTGCCAAAATCTCATGTCATTGAATTTAATTCAATATGATTTTCCAATAAAAGGAGGAAAAAAGTAATTTTCAAATAATACTTATTACAAAAAAAGGGTGGAAATTCTTCAAAAAAATAAATTCTCGAGTTCAGAAACAATCAAACATAAATTAAAATGAAACTCAAGATGGTGATTAATGATACTAGTTGAAAACTTTTGAGACATAACATCAATATGTGACTTGAATAATAATAAATCATAATATTTTTTTTAAAATAAAAAAAAAACATTTCATTGCTATTCTTGAAAGTTAAAGTTACAAAAATCATAGACACAATTCAACGCACTACAAAAAAAAATTCAAAATAAAATCAGACAAAAATTCTTTTAATATTCAGGACGTGTAAAAATTTTTAACTGAAAATATTTCTGCAACTTCCTTTAATTTCAAGGAATTAAAAGTGTGAAGTCATTTAAATTTGTTTTTTTTAATCTTAATCATCAAATAATTTCATGTCCTTGAACTTCAACTTGAACATTTAATTACAGTAGATCTTTTTTTTTGAATTAATTTACAATTTGACACGTAATTCCTCGTCTATGATAGTAATTTGAAATTTTATTACATTATTTGACTTAAGCAGGTACAGAATTACAATAAAAAAATACGCACACATTAAACAATTAACAAGACAAGAAAGTGCTGATTATTTATGCACATAACTAAAACCTATATCTGTAGTTATAATTTTGCTTGTCTGACCATGACAAAGGGTATTAACATCAGCATTTGTTCATTTTTATTAAAAATAATAATGATGATAATGATAATATTAAAATGCGTGTACTCAATTCAATGTGGATACGTCATAAAACGACGATACAGATACAAATTATTTAATTTTATGTTTTATGAAACGTTTAAATGTTATTTCATTTGTATAATTAAATTTTTGCTATTTGTTTATCTGCGCAGATGAAGCTTTGATCTAAAATGAGGATTTATGAAGATATTTTACTAAAAATTGATATTTATTTTATATTCTCCATTAGACAACGCGCCAGTGCTACTAGGTCCTTGAAGACAGGCCTTTCATCTTCATGAATTTAACCAAAAAAAAGGGTCGACAGGGATATAATGCAAATTTGTAGTTGAAGTTTATCTACTTTATCGACTTATCCTAAAAACATCTAATTTTTGGTGCGCACAAATCGTGAAGTATCTTGCTACGGTGCGGTAATATCTCATTTTTTTTTGTGTCATACAGATTGCTACCAAGTTCCATGGTATGTTGCTTTACTTTTTATTGCACTATATAATTCAATTCACATGGGTCCTTGAAGGTATGTCTTTCATCTACATGAAACTTAAATTTTTTGGTAATGACCTTAATTTGAAACTTCCTGCACTTGTTTTTAGGTCTAGGTATCTGATAGCTCTGATATGAGAGCTCCTAGGCCATTACGACAGACTTGGTGATTCTTATCGTGACTAGAAAAAAAATTATGCAATGATCGAGTCAACTTATATTTTCTTCATGCTCCATATTCTCTTTATTTGCCGCTCCTTCACGACTGGTTAAATTTACTTACCTTAATTTTATTAAACCTTATTTTGAGTCCGTTTATCAGATCCTGAAGCTAGTTCTTATATTAATTAAAATCTATTTCAAAATCAGAATTGAAGACTTACCTAAGTTTTGCTTCCACTTAACTTGTCTTCAAAAACTCATAGATAAATAAAAAATATAAATGCATTCTTAAAGAATATTTTTCTGAAAAAAAACAAAAAATCATGACAAATTTCTAATTAAAAGTCTTTAAAATACAGTCCTGTTACAGGTACCATACAGACCATACTCGTTTAAAATTTAAGCGTAAAACACGTTAAATTTTTGTTTTACACGTACGAAAGGGTTTTGTATGATAGGGTCGTTTGCTGTCATATTTTTCTCAGGCGTGTACAACCTTAAATAAGCGTTCTATAATAAAAATTAAAAAAATGGAAATGTTAAACTTAGATTTGTTCCCCTTTGAGGATCTCCCTTTAGAGGTAAGTAAACTCAGATTTAGATTTTTTTCCTTATATTTTCAAAAACTTAATGAAAATATCTCTAAGCTTCAATTGATGATCTTCTCATATTACACACCAAAACAACGAAGAGATAATCTTTCATTTGTCTCAAAATCATGGGCTGAGAATCTGCAATGCTTTACTCAGGACTATCAACTTCATCTTTATTACTGCTATTTAAAGGAAGAAATTGACCCATACTCAGTTTTGATCAAGTCAACTCGGAAATATCGATTTTTGAAATTAGGACACCAATTTACAAGTGAAAATCCTGAATTAGTTTCACGATTATTGGGTCATCTTGGAAAGCACGTCCACGTTTTGGACATTTCATCAACTGATGAATTCTCATCCTTAAATGAATCGATCTCACTTTTAATGTTTCCAGAGCTGAAAAAACTCATTGTAACAAAAATGTCTGATTTAACGAAATTCGACATTTTCCCTGAGTCTCTTGAACACATTCATGTGATTCAGTTATCTGTAATGGAACAAACGAAGGAGGTTGAACATCTAAAAAAGATAAAAAATTTTCATTACTGGACATCGTATTTGATTAAAATTAAATTAAAAGAAACAGATGCATTGGGTGAATCAAGTACAACAATCTTTGGTGTCGATGAAAAATTGAAAGAAATTTTAGAATCAATACAGGCTTTAGAAAATATTTACTTGAAAGTCAGCACAAATTTCATTGGGACACCTGTCGTTCAAATTCATGATGTTATCGGTATGACATTCAAAGGAAAACCAAAAACATTTTTAAAGTTCAGTGATCTTCCAAAATTGAAGTCAATTGTTCATGAGAATTTAGCCTCGATGATTCCACGACAACCATGTTTTGACAATCACGAAGTAAAAATTTGCCCGAAAGTGGAGGAACTTCAAATAACTTGGGGTATTTTTCCATGTATCGAATGCTTTAATACTTTCATAGATAGCTTTCCCAATTTGAAGAAACTTGCTTTCTTATATTGCCAGTGTATAAATGAGCAGTTCAATTATATTTGCTCTAAATTACCACAGTTGGAGCATTTGGAAGTCGACAGTTCTTGGGTAAGAATTTCCCTGAAAATTTTCAAGTTCAATTAATTTTTAATATATTTTAGATTGATGATCAAATATTGCTTAATGGATCATTGGAAAACTTAAGAAAATTACACACAATCAAATTGTCATTTTCGAAAATAATTAACATACAAAATTGGCCTTTGATGCCGAATTTAAAAAAATTCGAAGTTTATTTACCCTCGAATGTAAGTTGCATTCTAAATTTTATTTTTTAAATTTTTGTAACTCACACATTTTACATTCTAGATATCAAGAACAAACTTCAAAGTATTTTGTGAAAAATTGCCAAATATCCAGTGTTTTAATATATATTCGAAACTAGATTTTGATGATGATTCCTTTTTTGAAATATTGACTCACCATTGGAAAAACTTAAGAACATTTAAAATGGAATTTGGTATCTTTACTAAAAAAGATTTTGCAAGTCTCATACTGAATTGCAAAAAATTGAGAGCGTTAGACTTTGAATTTAATGAATGCGAACCAAATTTTGAACTTCATTTATTTAGAGACATGCCTTGTTTGCGAAGATTTAGGGGAATATATCGAAAAGATTATTACCATATGAAACATCGTTATGATTGAAAACGAGAAAAAAGAAATCATCATCAATAAGTTAAATAACACAACAAACAATGTATAACACTGAAAAAATTATTATTTAAGCAAAAGATAAGAAAACTACAATATGCAAATATTCTTTATGGTATTATATTTTCTATACAAGTTTCAAGTTTTGTGTCGTTTATGAATCAGCTGATTTGTTCAATCTGTTCGTCTATCACTCTCGGAAAAGCGCAAATTAATTAAGAGAATCCAAGTTCGCCTAACCATATAGATAAAAATTTCGATCCCAGCAAATTTCAAGGACGTTGATTCTTAAATCGCAACTTGCTGGTTCTGGGCCTCATCGTTGAGTCCGGTAGACTACCTTACTAATTTTTTGTATTGTTATATTTCAGAATAATTCAATAAATAAACCGTAAATCTATTAAGTGTAAGTTCTTGTTGAAATCTTATCCAAGACATATACCATGGTTGGGTGTCTTTACTATGGTGCATAGAACTTTTACGTCAAAAACCCATTTTTTATGGTAGTCTGGTTTAAAAATATCACTCACTTTGTCCTGCAAAGTTGTTGCTTGGGTTTTCATACAAAAATATTGAGAATTCATCAAAAAACTGTACAAATTAAGTTGAGCATGGCAAAAATATGAAAAATCTTTGAAATGAAACTTCAATCTTTTGAATGAAAGCCTTAAAAGTGGTCCAAGAAAACATTTTAGCTTACATCATGAGCAACAACTTTGCAGAACATAGTAAATGATTTATTTGACCCGGACTACCATAAAAAATGATTTTTGAGGTCTATTTCATTAAAGTGTCCCAAAATGACCTAATCAATAATAGAATCAACTTTAAAGGACATTAAGGTCACAAAATTTACTGGTTCAATCAGAACTTGATCCTCAAAAATGTCTATCAATGACACAATTTTTCATCTTAATTGAAACCTTGAATGACGCCATGTAAAAAAAATATTACAAAAGAACATTTGCCGGTCTTTTTAAATTCAATCCAAATCTGACTCAACAAAAAAATTTCATATTATTTGTTATAAAAAAAATTGACATAATTTATTTTTTTCTTATATACACTTGGCAATGATATTTGTTGCATTTTAATATTTAGGTCAGACAAAGTACTGTTTTTTTCTTACTTCTGATCTTACATCTGTGAGTCGTACGATAAACAGAGGAATAAATAAAAAAATTTGGTGCAAAAAAAATAAACATCAAAAAAAATTGAGAAAGAAAGAATAAATTTTATCTTTGAATTCAGAGAACCATATGCAAAATTGTAGGAATTTGCATTTAATTTGCGTTTTGAATCTTCAAGCAACATGCTTTTTCCATGAAATTTTTTTTAGATAACATAATGCACATGCACAAAACACATCTCAGCATAATTATAAAAACAAACATTTAAAGAGAGAGTGTTTCTTTTATTTCATTTAAACATTCATGTTAATGTTGTAAGAAATTTTCCAGAAAAAGTAGGTGAAAAAAGAAAGTAAAACATTTCTTATGCTTGAATTTGAAATTTAAAATAATAAAGTAAAAAAAAACTCAACGACTCGTGTTAAGTTATGCCATAATCATACCATGCATTTACTTTACCATCCAGTATTCTTATGTGTGGATTTTTTTTGTACGAGATATGAAGAGAAATGTGATATAAAAAGAAATAGTAAACTTGAATTATAATTTTTTTCTTCTTCTTTTTCTAAATGATACACTAGAAAGATAAAAATTTTAATGATGATTATGTCATTTGTTGCTTTTCTGTAATAAAATGTAAAAAAAAAAGTAATTTTAATTAGCAACAAATGTTAGAAAGTAAGAGACTGACTATTACGAGAAAGTGATTCCATTTTTAACCGTGCAAATGTAATAGGAATTATTGCAATTTTATTAAATTTAAATCGAAATCTTGACCTAAATCAGCGAGGATGAGTTCAGTTCTAAAAATTTATTCCGAATTGATAAACAGTGCATTGTCTTTTTCTCTCTCTCTCTCTCTTGCTAAAATGAAACCTCTCTCTGATCTAAAAAGCAAAGGAGCATGTCGTATAAATACTATCTCAAATTTGAGGAAGTTAAATTTTTGTATGACTTAAATGAACCCTCTGTAAAATTGAAGATGGATCGCTCAAGCTTCATGAAGCAAATTTTTTTAAATCACTATCGTTCTCTCTTTGTTTTCTTTAGAAATATTCTAAAGATATATAGCAAAAGAGATAATGAATAGACAAAGCCTCATAAAAACTCCCTTTCCCTAGTCCTCTGATCGAAAAATTATTATAATTAAATTTCAATCAAAGTCTTAACCTAAATTTAAATTATGACTCATCCTTAAAACTATTATGATATTTTTTTCATCATCTCATTATTTAATATTAATTTTATTATAAAACACCTCATTTAATATCATTAGTAACATAATAAAGAAAGAAAGAAAGGAGAGAACGAGTTTAAGTTTTTAACTGTACAAAAGGAAAACACACACACATTTGATTGTATAAATAAAATAATAACAATAATAATCAAGATCATAATGTTTGTATTTATAAACACGATTTTGTGATTGTGAATTATATAAACTTTCACCATTGCTCTCATTTCACTGTTTTATTGTTGAATTACCATAAAGAATATTTGCATATTGTATTTTTGTTGTTGTTGTTGTCTTATCATTTGCTTGAATAATAGTTTTTTCAGTGTTATACTTTTTTGTTGTGTTATTTAACTTATTGATGATGGTTTTTTTCTCGTTTTCAATGCAACAATTCAATCATAAAGATGTTTCATATGGTAATAATCTTTTCGATATATTCCCCTAAATCTTCGCAAACAAGGGATATCTCTAAAAAAATGATATACCCAGGAAGATTGTACATTTCTGCTACGTGCAAAATCTATCGTTCTCAATTTTTTGCAATTCAGTATGATATTATCAAAATCTTTTTGACTAAAGTCACTAATTTGCATTTTAAATGTTTTTAAGTTTTTCCAATGGTGAGTCAAGATTTCAACAAAGGAATCATCATCAATATCTGGTTTCGAATATATATGAAAAGACTGGATATTTGGCAATTTTTCACAAAATACTTTGAAGTTTGTTCTTGATATCTAGAATGTAAAATGTGTGAGTTACAAAAATTTAAAAAATAAAATTTAGAATGCAACTTACTTTCGAGGGAAAATAAACTTTCAATTTTTTTAAATTCGGCATGAAAGGCCATTTTTCGATGTTGAATATTTCTAAATTTGGCAATTCGAGTGTGTGTAATTCTTTAAAGTTTCCCAATGCATTAAACAATATTTGATCATCAATCTAAAATATTTTAAAAATTAATTCAAATTGAAACTGTTCAGAAAAACTTACGTGAGAGCTACCAACTTTCAAATCCTTCAACTGTGGCAATTTAGAGCAAACATAATCGAATTGCTCATTTTTCAAAACGAAAACTGAAAAAGCAAGTTTCTTCAAATTAGGAAAACCATCAATAGAAGTAGTGAAACATTTGATACATAAATTATCATAGCAACTAATTTCAAATTCCTCCACTTCCAGACAAATGTTAACTTCATGATTGTTTAAACATGGTAATTTTGGAAATCCGTAGCCTCCACTATAAATAATTGACTTCAAATTTGGAAGATCAATGAACGTTAAAAATTTTTTTGGTTTTCCTTTGATTTTTATACCGATAACATCATCAATTTGAACGACAGGTGTCCCAATAAAATTTGTGCTGACTTTCAAGTTAATATTGTCCAAAGTCTGCAATGATTCTAAAATTTCTTTCAATTTTTCATCGACAGTCAAGATTGTTGTACTTGATTCATTTTTTTGAATTTTAAACTTAATCAATTCTGATGTCCAGAAACGAAGATTCTTAATTTTTTTCAGATGTTCAATCTCATTTATTGGTTCAACCACAGATAATTCTTTAACGTGAATGTGTTCAAGCGACTCAGGGAAAAAATCAAAATATTTTAAGTCAGAGATTTTTGTTACAATCAATTTCTTCAACTTTGGAAACATCAGAAGTGGGTTTAAGTCTTTTAATAATAGGATTTCATCAGTTGACGCGATTTCCAAGACACGAACATGTTTTCCTAGATGACCCAATAATCGTGAAACCAATTCAGGATTTTCACTTGTAAAATGCTTTCCTAATTTCAAAAATCGATATTTCCGAGTTGACTTGATCAAAACTGAGTATGGGTCAATTTCTTCCTTTAAATAGCAGTTATACAGATGAAGTTGATAATCTTCAGTGAAGGATTGCAGGTTCTCAGTCCATGACTTTGAGACAAATGAAAGATTATCTCTTCTTTCTTTTGGTGTAAAATATTTGAAGACTATTAATTGGAGCTTGAAAATATTTTCATTAAGTTTTGAAATTATAAGGAAAAAAATCTAAATCTCATTTTACTCACCTCTAAAGGAAGATTCTCAAATGGAAACAAATTTAATTTTAACTTTTTTCTTTCCATTTTTGTTTAATTTCTTTAGAACGATTGATGTTTCACTCGCCTTTGAAAAATATGATAACAAACGACCTTATCATATAAAACCCTCGTACGTGTAAAACAAGAATTTAACCCATTAACCGCGACTGATGGGTTCACGTAACACTGACTTTGAGGTCACTTTGCTCGTTCAAATCAAAAAATTTCTTGTCAATCATTTTGAATTTAAAATTTAATAGCAAAAGTTTGAATCGGTTTTGAATTTTAGCCTTAAACTAAAAAATAATGCGCTAAACTTTTAAGGAAATACGCATTTTTTCTTCTCTCGTACAAGGTTTCTGTGTACGTTTGTGTAGCACTTAAAGGTATTTTACTTTGGTTCTCGAGAAATTTTCACCGAAAAAAAAAGTTTTCATTTTAATCAAAAAATCTCTTGAAATCTTCAAACTATAAATTTCATGACATTTCAATTGAACACACTGTATATTTTTTTTCATAAACAGAAACATATGAGTTCTATTGTTTATATGTGTGTTATTCCCTTTAATCTTGGGTAACCGGTTTTACATATCAAAATACGATTTATTTTCATGAAAAATTCATTGAAAAGTAAATTTTTCTTTAAAATTCGATTTCAATCATAAAATTCATCTAAATTTATAAAAATTTTCCTTAAAATTATAAATTTTGTATTAAAAATTGCAAATAAATTCAAGTTTGGTCAGCGAATAGTTCCATTAATTGGCAGCCATTGCAATTCTTAAATCTTGCGGTTTTAAAATGGTTGTCGTTTGAACAAGGAATTTCCAGAAAGATAAAATCAAGTAAAAAAAACTGTTTATCCATTAAATTAATTAGCAAAAATTCTCGTAACTTGTGCCAAAGTGTATCTCAATTCATTTAAAGCTAAAAATTTGGTGATATCTGTGAAAGCTCCAAAGGAAATCGGAATTGAAAAAAATGTTTAACGATGCAATGGGAATGAACATGGTTCCATTTGATATGAATGGACTGAATACAATGGGCTTGTATGAAGCTCCCCGGCCTCGATTCATCTTTAAAATGCCTCGAGTGGTGCCCGAGCAAAAGCAGAAATTCGAGACAGATGATTTGTTCAGGAAATTGAGTCGTGACTCAGAGATTCGTTACACAGGATTTCGTGATCGTCCACCAGAAGAACGCAGAGCTCGCTTCCAAAATGGGTGTCGTGAAGGCCATTTGGAAATTGCATTTGCTGCCACTGGCATCAATGTCCAACTCATGTTCAATCCTGGCCTGAGTTTGTACATGCATGAGCGTGAATGTGATTTTGACAAGGAACACGGAAAGGTGCACATTAAAAGTCATTTTATCATGAATGGGGTTTGTGTTAAATTTCGTGGATGGCTCGACCTGGATCGTTTAGATGGAATTGGATGCTTGGAATTGGACGAGAAACGGGCTGCACATGAAGATGCAATTTTGAAAGAACAATTGGATCGTTATAATCGTCGATTGCGTGACTTTGAAGACACTCAACGGTCATATGGACGGGCAGACGAATACGATACACGTCGAAATGGCGGTGTCACAATCGGAACCGGAAATATGTGGAGACGTTAAATCGCATCCATTATCAAAATTTAATGACATTTAAGTGTAATACTAATAAAATTTTATCCAATATAAGTAATCTCAATTTTAATAATAATTATAATGAATTATGATGTAATTTTAACATGTATTTGAATCTCTTTCAATAAAGTTCGATAATATGAATGTGAAATTTCAAGCTTTATTTGTCATTTTCTATGTAATTTCGTAAATTTCTTCATTAGATCCATATTCACGCTTTAATTGAACAGACTCAGTAGGCTCAGGTGCGGGCTCTATCTGATTTTGAGGTAAAATTTTCACTGCATCTCCTTGAGGGAACGGCTCATTTCTGTGTTTTGTCCGGTAATGGCGTCTCAGGTAATAATTGTCAATGAATTTCCTGGAAAAAATAAATTTTACATTCAAATCCAATAAAAAAATTTAAATTTTGACTCACTTTCCACAGTAAACACACGCCAGACACCCATTTAGTGGTTCAATGTTATGTTTATGTAGCTTGTGTTTCCTCAGATGTGTCACCGACAAAAATAAGTGATTACAAATATCGCAAATTTCTTTCCGAACTGTGTCATTTTTGTGAATTGCAATGTGACGATCATACATATTTTTCTGGTGAAATTTTTTCGGGCACATGTCACATTCAAATGATCCGAAAACTGTGTTTTCCTTCTTTGGTGATTTAGCTTCCTTTGGACTGCCGTGTAGCCGTTGAATGTGGTATTTTAAGTGATCTTTGCGACTGAGGTTCTTTTTGCATATCGGACATTGGAATAAAATTGAAGCACTTTTGTGGGTTTTCATGTGCACTGTTAAATGGGAGCTGGAATTGAAAGGAAAATTAAATTGAAATTTAATTGTGAATTTCCATTAAACTTACTTGTGCACAAATTTCTTGGAACAGATCTTGCATTGCGGGAATTCGTTGTTGACATGTTCGACCTTGAGAATTTTTGGAAATTCAGGTGGATTGTCCTCGGCATTGACAATGACAGGATTGTCACTGTCACTCTGATGATTTTCTACTTTGATTACGGGTTTTCCCGGAATTTCCTGTTTCTTTCTACTCACTTTCGGTTTCTTCTCTTTTTGAGTTTCACTTGGTTTTTCCTTAATCTGGTCACACTTCACTCGCATGAGATGTCTTGTCAAATGCTCCTTTCTCCCAAACCCCTTATTACATTTTGGACAAATGTGCGCTTTGATCCCTGTATGTTTGAGCATATGTCGTTCACGATGACTTTTGTCACTGAATTTCTCGGAACAGTACGGACATTCATGGACAACTGTACCCTTGGGTGGTGCAATGTCATGAATTCTCAGCATGTGTCGACGAATACTCTTCAAATCTGCATACTCCTTGAAACATATCTCACATTTTCGTTTACTCCCCAAACTGAATGTAAAATTTTCCTCCTCTAATCCATCTGAATCGTCATCATCTTTCATTTCAACTTGAACTTTGAGGAAGTGAAATGGATCGACATCTTTTTCAGCCTCATCGTCATTGAATGTGTCATTGGAGCTGGAATGAAAAAATACTTTCAATTTAAATATATAAAGGAAATTTTTTTGGTAGGAGAATTGCTTACGCCTCAACAGAATGCTCATTTTCTTGCATTAACTCATCTAATGGTTCATTTTTGATCTGAATTTGTTCAATTTCATACTGAGGATGCTCTGTTTTTATTTGACCTGAATCTACATTCATTTTAAGATTAATATTCCCTGAAATTATCCTAAAAGTGCAATGTTTTAATTTTTTTTTCCCTCGGATATTTTTGTTATTTTTCTTTTATTTACTGTCATTGAAATGGAAATTGGATCAAAACAATAAACGAAACGGATCGAAATCGAATTCTGTCAATTTCTGTTTTGACAGTTGATAGATGACATTGAAATAAAAACAAACAAGAAAATATACAAATAAAATCAAAATAAATTTAAAATTAAATTTTAATGAGCGAAAAAGAAACAAAAATGGCAGTGGATGAAGTGAAATCAAGTACTGAAAAATCAAAGGAAGCGAAATCCGGTGTCAAGAAAAGTAAAAGACATCGATCGGGTGATGAGAAGATTAATCGGGTATGAAATTTCATTTCAAATATTTGATGTGAATTGAATTTCAATTCAAAACAATACTTTTAGATTATCATTCGTCGCCTTCCACCAACAATGACGGAAGAGGAATTCTTAAATCAAATTGCACCGGTCCCAAAATATTCTGCATTTCATTTCTCACCTCCTGATTGGAGTTTAGGAATTATGGCATCGACGCGTGGTAATTTTAGTTTTAACTTTAGTGAATTTCAGTCATTTACAAGTAAAATTGAATTTCAGCCTACATCACATTCGAGAACATCGATGACATTTTTGTGTTTCGTGATAAATATGATGGATATGTTTTTGTCGATTCAAAGGGCACTGAATATCCGGCCGTTGTTGAAATCGCTCCATTTCAAGGTTTTTCCAAGAGTCGATCGAAAAAGAAGGATCACAAATCAAACACTATCGAAACAGATTCACATTACATTGCGTTTATTGAGGCACTTAAAAATGCCGAGAATGAGGTTAAAACTGAAAGTAAAATGGAGTATTCGTATAAAGTGAAGGAAGAGACGGAAATTACGAGCACGCCCCTGTTGGAATATTTGGAGAATAAGAAAAAGGAGAAAAATGCAGAGAAAAGACGAAAAGCTGATGAAAAGAAGAAGAAACGTGACGAGGAGAGGCAGGCACGTAAAAATAAGATTGCGAAAAATATCCCGGAGCCGATTAAAGAAGAAGGAAAACCATCAAAAAAAGATGATGTGAAACAGGAGAAAAAACTTGAAAGGAAAGAACCAAAACAGGTTGAGGTGAAAAAAGATAATAAACCGGTACAGAAAATCGAACCGGACGATGATGGAATAATTGTTCGTGTTGTTCCGTCACGCTTGGATCGGAATCAAAGGAAAAATAAAGACGAATCTGAGGGTAAAAATCGGGATCGTGATCGTGACCGGGATCGAGACCGTGATAGAAATAAGTCCAGACGAGGTCGTGATCGAGATGAGAGAGGTCGCAATGAAAAAGGCCCTGATGATAAAGGACGCGACTCTAAACACGATGAGAGATCTAATCGAGACACAAATGACCGTGGAAAAGACCGAAGAAATCAGGACAAGCAAGGGTCTAATAGTAAAAGTTCATCTTCTTCAATTAAAAAACCTGAAGAAAATCGTAGACAAGAACCTGACTCCCAAAAGAGCTTGAAATCAAAAGAGGAAATTAAAGATCAAAAGCCTTCAGAGCCAGTAAAACGCGAAGTAAAAAAATACAGTGAACGCCGCAAAGAAATTCGAGCTCGTGCTGAGAGTCGTCGCAATGAAGCCGAAGAAAAGGAAACTGTGCCTGAAACCTCTGAAACACAGAAAAGTTCTTCATTGGATGTGTCTGCTCAACCGTTCATTCCAAGTTTCAAAAAACCCTTGGAATCTTGGGTAGTGAAGGAAGGTCCTCCAGTCAATATCGATCCTTTCCCAAAAAAATCCGATAAAACTGCTTCAATTGAAACAAATAACGATAAAACTGACAGTCACTTTGAAAGTGAAAGTTCAGCGATGGAAAATGACAAGTCGGATCGTCCCAAATTGACAAAAGAGGAAGAAGAGAAACGTCGTAAAGAGCGTGCTGAGCGCATCGCTTCCAATATTCGCAATAAAGACCGTCCTTCAATTGCAATCTACCAACCGAAACGTGTTCGGATTGCAGCTAATTTTACAGGTGATTGTCGTGATACAAAGGTCAAAACACCTGAATCTGATGCAAAAGTTGAAAGTTGGGTGTCAAGTGAAAAGCCGACTCATGAACGCAAGCATTCGAGAGAAGAAAAATCGGGTAAACACGAAAAAGGGGAACGACGTGAACGGAGAAGTGAAAAGTCAACACGACGCAAAAAACGGTCTGTGACTGATGATGAGAGTCAGGAGTTGTCACAGCAAAATAGCCAAGGCGAAGATGGTCCAGTTAAAAGTAAGGAAACGTCGAAACAAGAATTTGAAGCTGTGCAGGAAAATATTACAAATGCAATTGAAAAATTGGCTATCAAGGAAAATGATGATAAATCGGAAAATGTTGAAATTGAAGGGCCAGTTAAAGAGGATAAAGGTCCTGAAATTGATTCAATGGAAGTTGCAAAAGAAGATTCAAATGAAAATTAAATTCTTTGAAAGAAATAAAAATTTATGATGCAAATTCTTTAAATTTCTATTCTCGCTTCGACCATGAAACTTTATAATCTCAAATGTAACTTTTTCCGGCAACTTAATTTGAGTTAAAGGCTAGATAAAGGTGGCGACTGCTTGAGATGACAGGATAAAAGCTAAATAATGCTAAAAAAGCTCTGATAATGATAACGGGTATGCGCAATGAGTCTGACTGATCGCCCTTGAATTATGCAACTGCTCTTTTTCTGATAATCAATTCCCTCCTTTTACCAAAAACAAAAAAAACCATTTTCAACCTGTCACAAAAAAGAAATGATAACTGTCAAAATTGATTTGTTAGTAAACAAACCGTACTAAATCCATTATTTACATTCCTCCATTTCTAAAATTAAAGTTATTTAAACAAAAAAAAAACCCTTTAAAATGCCATTTGAAAATATTTTTGTGACAGTTGGAACAACTCAATTCGAAGCACTGATCAAGAAAATTGCTACAACAGAGCTCCGTGAAACTTTCAAAGAAATTGGATGTAAAAAGCTGACCATTCAAACTGGAACTGGTGACGTGCCATCTGATATTTATGAAATTTATGGAAGTGACGGAACAATTACGTTAAAAACGTATGAATTAAAGTCATCGATCGCGAAAGATATTGAACAGGCGGATTTGGTGGTGTCGCATGCTGGAGCCGGGAGTTGCATTGAAGTCCTGAGGGCTGGAAAACCTTTGCTAACTGTGACAAATGATGAGTTAGCGGACAATCATCAAGTGGAGTTGGCAGAACAGCTGTGCAATGAAGGTTATTTGTTCTTTTGTACGCCGAAGAAATTGGATTTTGCATTGAGACTTTTTGATGCAAGTAAATTGAAGAAGTATGAGGAGGGAAATGTGAAGGAATTTGTTAAGTATTTGGATAAATTTATGGGATTTGAGGTTGCAGGGGAGACATAAAGAAGAATTTGACATGAATTTTATATTTTTATAGTTAATAAATAAAGATCTGAATTATTTTCTAAATATTTGGACATTTTTGGACTTGGAATCCACTTGTTGGATGGGAATTTTGGTCAAATTGAGACCAAATTCATATAAAAATAGTATTTTCTGAATCAGATGGATATTTTCTTTCATAATTTGAGGTACTTTGAATTAAATTCGACTTAGTCCAAATATTTGCGCTTCTTCTTCTAATTAAGTGTTCGATGAATTTTAAAGAAAAATCGCAATTGTGCAATTTTTCAATGTTTTCATGCAATTTTGATGTAACGACATTGAAACGGACTGTTTTCACATTCCATTTTCAATTAAATTCCATTTCCAAATCAAATCCCAACCAAAACCCATGGAATCTGGCAACCCGAAATTAAGTTTGACGCATGATTTGACTTTACAACTTTTTTTTGTACTCTGTAATTACTTGCAAATTTTGAGGTGTGTATTCGTAAATTTAATAATTAAATTCGACTAATTGTGTTGCAATTAAAGTCATCTGTCACCTGTAAAAGTAAATATTTGTGAAAAAAAAGTTAAAAGTGAAATTGATTCAAGTTAAAATTTTAAAGTGGCCACACATTCACTCTACCGCTTATCCAGCCAAAAAGATTCCAATACACACAACGTGTATCTATGGAAATGTGTATATAAATATACATAAAAAGTGAGGTGATGACGGTGTGATAAATATTCCTTTTGATTTTGATAACTTTTTATATAAATTTACAACATTTAATTCTGGAAAACGCAATAAAGTGTGTTCGAAATTTGATAATCAATCAAACAAGTGCCTTCAATTGAAATAAAAAAATTAAATTGATAATTATTATGAGTAATATTTCAAATTTATACACACATACACACAATACAAAAAAAAAATAAAATAAAAAAAACATCATCAGACAATACACGGAAAGTGGATAAATCGCTGTCTCTGACATCATGAAATACATTTGAATAAAATCCTAATCTCATTTAAATTTTTTATTTATTTCCAGTTCTCGTGAATTCTCCTCAATGATTATTATTATTATTTTTATCAATTTCAAATCAAAACATGACCTTCACTAACAACATTTAACTGGTAAAATTTCATTCATATAATTGTTTTGTTGCATGATAAACTGATGATGATGAATATCATTTAAAAAAAAATAAAATCAACTTTCTGAATGGAAAATATCCCGATTTCCGATTTAAAATACAATCAATTAATGTTACTTTCATTACAACTAACTTGCAATAATAACAAGAATCAGTTAAATGACGTGTGTGTGTTTGTGTGTGTGTGTGTGTGGACACATTTGATAGTTTTTTTTTGACTTTCTCTTCTATCAATTCTTTTTCAAATAACTTGGCAGCAGTGTTGTTGTAATAACTTGTTAATAAAAATGTCTATACAAATAAAACTCCAATAATTTTATTATGTGAGTATCGACTATTTGTTTTTTTTTTACATATTCAGAGAAACGAGTATTAACATAAAACAAAAAATATCAAGTCAAATAAAATACCAGTATGTCTAGTATGGTTTTTTGACGACACATTATTTGAATATAAAATATGATGTGATTTCAATGAGAGAGATATTCATTAAAGGCCTAACATCAAGTTGCTGTGGTGGTAATACTCACTTATGATCATCATCATTCATCACAGAGAAGTAGAAAGATATGAAGGGGATTAAAGTCAAGAGATGGCTGACTTTCAGCTAAAATAGGATTTCAATTTATAGAAATTTCCAAGTCAGGTGACGTTCATAATCGGGATTTTCCAGAAGTGAACCACGATGAAAGGATACGTCAATGTTATGTTAAAAGAATGTGAAGTCGATTTCTGAGAAGATACATTTTAAATACAAAATTTCACGAAACCTGATTTTTCACTTATGACCGGACAATTTTTTGTTCTGTGATGGCCTGATCTGAGCTTATCCTTCAATTGGGTAGAAATAATTTTAGTAGCTACTAGGATCGAGTTCGCCGCCTATGAGATGGAATGCGAAACGTTCACCACTACGCTATGACTACCCCTAAAATATATGAATTTATAAAAATTCGATACGACAAATGAAATTGTTACGAAATGACGTCACCAGGAATTTTTCTGGTGAATCAGCCAAACCAGTTTTCATATTCTAATGACTTAAGGCCTCATTTGAGGCAGATTTCCAGAGTTGAATTAGGGCGCTACGTCCATTCTAAATTGCAGATGTCAAGAACACACTATGGTTTAAGAACTTTAACTGGCCAAAAAAAGAAAAAGTATTTTTAAATTGGCTGATTTGCAATCATTTGTTCTATTGCGATTGAACCGAACCCGAACCAATTCAACATAGTCAAGGATCCACTCTGCATATGTCAACTTGTTGTGGTCATGTCCCCAACTAAACAGAAACAACATAATAGATGAACTTGAAAAAGCTGATAATTCTTTTAAAAAAGCCAACTTGAGTGGCGACAACGTATAATAGCACAGTTAGTGGTTTTTCATACAAAATGACCATTGTTGGGCCTCTTTTTAGGTATAGGGAGTGCCGGTTCTAGTTGAAGTCAAAAATAAATTTGTTCATTCTTCCAAAATGAACAAGTTTGCTTAAGTGCAAAAATTTCGTATCTTTGTTCGTTTGCAAGTTATGAGCTTTTAAAGTTCACACTTCCAAATTTCCTTACAAAAATGGCACTTTTTTGCATTTTTAAAAAGTTGTCTATAACTTTTAAACAAATCAAGATACGAAATTTTTACCATATTAAAACTTGTTCTTTTCTGACTTCGACCAAATCCGAGCAAAAAGAAAGAGGTCATTTTGTATGAAAAATTGTGCCAACTGTAATATTAACCCATTAAACGCCTCTTCTACAAATTGAGTTTCGTGCAAAACTTTCTTCTAGAATTTGTTCTTTGAACAAAAGTGAATACTTTTTGTTTCGATGAAAATTTTGAGTTTCATACAAAAATTTTACTGGAGAGCCGTTTGAAAGTTTCGTACAATACCACAAAAATACGTACAGAATTCTTGTACGAAGAGGGAAAAATAACATGACTTTCCATCTTATTTCTGCTAATAATTTTCTTATGTTAATCGAAAAAATCATTTCAATTAAAATTATCAAGAATGGAAAATTTCATACTGCAACACAAAAAACCATCACTAGACACAAATCTCAGTTAAAAAAAAATTAGTCATACAATTAAATAACTTCTCATACAAGTGATAAACCATTATTTGAATATCATTTTCTGAATATTTTTATTACTAGTAATCACAAGACAAGACAAAAAAAACACTTATCGTCAAAAAATAAAGCTATTTTTTTATTCAATGCATGAATTATTCAAATAATAGTGATCACAGTGATTTTCATATCATTTTGACGAATATTTTGAATAATAGAAAAAAAAAATCACAATCCATTTAAACATATAAAAGTACCAAAAAAAATTTGTTGTATTTGATCTCAATTGAACAAATACAAAACACAATTAAATTCGTATAATTTTTTATTTAAATTTTGATTTTTGATCATCAATTTGCTTGGACCAAATTTAATTGAATTGAATTGAATTGAAATTTAATTTTATTTTTATTGAAGGAAACGCGTCAAACTTTAAATCAAGTTTATTTAAAACAAAAAAAAATATGATTCAAATTCTAAAATAATGATAAACATTTCTAAGAAATTTTCCAAGTCATTACAAGTAAAAATGATGATATTTCTCTTAAAATAACTGCTAATAAATTTTTCTTCATAATATTTTCATTTTGTATGACTGTCATAATAACAATAATTATAATAGTGATACAGGTGGTTAATATGTACATAAAATATTATCTGGATAGCAAAAAAAACAAAGTTTAAAAGAGACAGTACTTAGTAGTTTTGTTGTATTAGTGTTTGATTTAATGAATGTTACCGACACACATGTAATATTTTATTAATAAAAATAATAATAATAAAAGTATTACAACATCATACTGTGAACTTGTCTTCATAGTAAAAATGAATGAAAAAAAAACAACACACTCTCTTATTATTGGAGAGTGTTAGATAGTGTCATTCATGTATTTTTTGTGCATTTTCTGTTGATTAAAGGAAAAAAATGCGATTTTGTCGACATTTTTCATGTCCGTCTGTTAGGATAGGTGACTTTTAAATGAAATTTGTATAGAGGAGCTCAGAGAATTGAATCCAAGGTACCACAAATTATGAAAAAAAATATTGGTCTGATTCCCTCGTAATATAAAGAAGGCCTTGATTTGCAGCTAACTATACAGCACGTATCTTATTTTTAATACAAACCAAGAGTAGAACGCAAAAATTCAAGAAGGTTCCTTAAAAAACACGCTCAGGCGGCGCTACGATCGCTTACGTTTATTTGTATGGAGTTAAGCAAGCGCCAAGTTCTCAAAGGCCAAATTTTTTCTAAGTTAGTAATCTGAAGGTGATTCACGAACTGAACTTGTTGCTTTAAGGGCGTCATCAGCTTCTATGGTTAAGTTATCAGCTTTACAAACTGCTTGGCATTGGATTAAAAATTCTGAAAAGGCTCTATTAGTATTTACTGCTTCCTGGGTATTTAAAGTATGAAAAAAAATATGCTGTATCCGAAATCCTACCTTCCATCACTTGATTAATTGATGTGATTGGAATTCTTAACCGATTTTTATGATTTAGGAATCTTTGAAAAGCTGATAAAGTGACAAGGGTATATAAAATCATCATAACGGAAAATTGAAATATCTAAATTTTAAAAACATGGTTTCCTAAGACTTGAACGAGGTCGTTACTGGACATTTTCACACCACAATAAGATCTACGCTGTTTAAGAATACATGATAAGGTAGAGCTCTTACCGAGAAGTCGATAAAGCAGGCAAATTTTATCGGTATAACATGACTCCGAAAATGCGCTTATGCTTTACATTCAAGATCAAATTTCCCACTTTTCCATATTTTTTGCCCATAAAAGTGGATAAAATGTACCTCGTTATAATAGTAGAGAAATCACGAATTTAAATAAATGGTGTTATGTCTACACACCTGTGTACGATATTTGTTTGTGTTAATTACACTTCCATACCTGCATACACTACATTCACTTCTGTACAAATAACTTATTATTATTATTATTATTAGTTAAATGTAGTTAAAAAAAAGAGACACCTTGTGTGCTTCATTGAATGCAAGCTGTTAGATATCAGATAGTATGTGGCAAAGTTTAGTGTAGGAAAGATACTCATTTGGTACAGTCTTGCAATTGGGCTTCGTATGTAAAAATCGTGTATCTATACACATACGCATTGTGTAGTTAATAATAATTATTATAATTTGACTTTGCAACACAATTAGTCACAATTTAATAAGAAAAAAAATTAAATTCAAATAAAATTGAAATTTAAAAAAGAAAAAAAAATTACTTTACAGGTGAAAATTTTAGATCCTATTTTGAGTTATCATCATATCACATATCATCAATCGAAATTTCCTCT
>LN483796.1:0-71985 GCA_900002565.1 Culicoides sonorensis
CGAATAAAACGATCAAAGAGAAATACAAAAAAAAAAGTTCATTATCATGACTCAGTTCCAACAGAATTTCAAAATATTACCAAACAAATGTTCGTATTCGTTTACACTGAATCGACTTATTTCCGTTTGTATTGTCGTCAAATTAATTAAAAATTCAAATTTAAAATTAAAACTATTATTTTATTATTAAATTTCTAATGTTAATGACATTTTAGTTCAATTTCAACATTTAATTGAATCGGATCAATTTCAACAATGCATGCATTTTTAAAAAGTGAACAAAAATCTGCAGCAAAAAAACTTGCCTTTGCAAATGAAATTAAGAAGAAAAGACAACAATTCGATGAATTTCACGTCGATTTCATTAAAGATGGAGTTTTATTTGACACAAAAAGTCGTGACCCGAATCGACCTTCAATTCCAGAATTTTTTAAGGGACGCGACATTTTCATCACAGGCGGAACTGGTTTCATGGGAAAGGTGCTGATTGAAAAGCTTGTGCGATCATGTCCGGATATTAATCGGATTTTTGTGTTAATGAGGGGAAAACGAGGTAAAAATGTGCACGAAAGGCTTGAGGAGTTGAAGAATTTACCGGTAATGATTTGTATTGACATTAAAAGTAACCAAAAATAAAATTAAAACAAATTTTTCCAGTTATTTGAGCTTTTAAGGACAACTCAACCGAAATTACTCGAGAAAATTATACCAGTGGAGGGTGATGTGACCGAATTACAGCTTGGACTGTCCCAAAAATCATTGAAATTCATGGAAAACGTTTCAGTGATTTTCCATGCAGCTGCAAGTGTTCGGTAATGTGAATTTCAAATGCATTTAAAATGAATTTTCATTTCAAATTTCATTTAGTTTCGATGATACCCTGCAATATGCGATAATTCTCAATACACGTGGCACGCGTGAAGTGATGCGATTCGGTGAAACCCTGAAAAAAATCAAAGTAATTCTTCATGTTTCGACAACTTATTGCAACATTAAATCAAAAACAGTAAAAGAGGAAATTTATCCACCACTCGCTGACTGGAAGAAGTCAATTAAGATCGCTGAAACCATCGATCCATACATTTTGGATATACTTGGACCCAAATATACGCGATACATGCCAAACACTTACACATTTTCGAAGAATTTAAGTGAACAGATAATCAGTGATTACAAGGAGCGTCTCCCTGTGATCTGTTTTCGGCCTTCCATCGTCATTTCGACCATGAAGGATCCATTTCCAGGCTGGATCGACAACTTTAACGGACCTGTTGGCTTATTGGTTGGATGTGGCATGGGCATTACACGCACTATGTATTGTAATAAAGATAATATTGCGGATTTTACTCCAGTTGATGTTTCGATTAAAGCGATGATTGTTGCGGCATGGAAGCGAGCGATCGATGGTGATACGTAAATATGCAGAAAATTGCATTGAAATTATGAAATTTTTAATTTTCCCGTAAAATTTTAGCAAAAAATTACCTGTTTACAATTCATCAACCTCCACAATCCGTCAAATCTCAATGGAAGGCATCGTCATGTCAGCAAAAGACCTTTCAGAGAATATGCCACTGGAGAAAATGATTTGGGCACCAGGCGGCTCCATTGCAATGTTCCGAATAACGAATTTTATTAAGACGATTCTCTTTCACATCATGCCAGCGGTTTTGATTGATTATGGACTGAAATTGACAGGGAGAGCTCCTTTGTAAATTTTTCCATTACATGTCAAAATCTTAATTTTAATTTAAATTCATTTAATTTCAGTGTCCTCGGCCTTCAACGCAAAGTTTACAATGCAAATTGCGCTCTCGAGTATTTCATTCTCAATAACTGGAAATTTTTGAACGTAAATTTCCTATCACTCGACAATGAAATCAAGGAAGAAGACGTCCGAGATTTTCATTACACGGATTTCGTCCAATTTGACATGATGCTTTATCTTAAGAACTGCATTTTAGGTGGCAAGCGATATCTGCTAGGCGAGAAAGATGAAAATATCCCATATGCAAAGGCAAATTACGAGATGATGAAAAAACTGGATTTTACTGTTAAGGCCACAATTTTCCTTGTCATATTTTATTTCACTGTGATCCATTACGATTGTGTTGGAATTTTCAGAAAATTTGTATTAGAAATTTTTGGTTTAACTAAATAAAATTCAATTAAAAATGGTGTTTGAATTCAATTTATTTCATTTTTTTTTCATTTTAACACATTTTACGATGATGTCGAACATTTTTTTTCCACGTCATGTCTAAAATTCAATTGAAACATGAAAAATGTTGTTTCTATTCAACTAAAAATAAAAAATATATACAAAAATAATGTTGATCAAAATCACTCGACAAGTAAATTTCAAATTCATATTTAATGAACTTCGATTCACTTCATGCCTTGTATGATAAATTTTTTGTGTATGAGAGACCATTCAAACAAAAAAAGTACGAAACTTGCTCAAATTTGACCTAATTTTTGATGTATGACATTTTTTTAAGCTGTAAATCAAACAAAATTGATATTAACAATTTTTTTCATTTTTTTTTTCTTCTTTATTTACAGGTAAATATTCAACTTTTCATCCATTGTATGAAAAATTTTGGTATGAGAAAGAAATTTTTTGCTCATTTTTTTGACGTTACTGATTTTTGTCTAAATTTTAATTAAAATATTAAAAGAAAACAATTTGAATTGAAATTTCATTTAAAAAAAAATGAAAAGGAATTTCTTGAAAGAATTCAAACTATTTAAAATTAATATTTTTTTTCATTGAATTTAACATAATTTTTGGTTAAGCTCGTGTTGAATGGAACAAAAATTCATAAGAAAGGGAAAATGAAAGGAAAAGAGAAAGGTCAAAGTTTTTTGACATAATTTTTTTACGGGTTTTTGTTACATTTTAACAATTTTATTAAATTAAATTTATTAATTGAAAAATTTCGGTGACATTCTTTGATATTTTTTTCTTGCATTTTTTTAATGAAATAATTGAATTTAACCCTTAATCGACCAACGGTCCTTTTAATGAACGATTTTTTGAAATATTTCTTTATTTTGAAGTTTTTGAAAGAAGTTTCAATGAAATTTCCTTCAAATTTAAGAAAATTCAATGAAGTGAAAAATCACGGAAATTCTTAGCTTTTATCTCATATTCATTATTTTGAAGAAGGAGGAGGAGGAAGGGGCCTAAACGAAAAAATGACTCTAATTGAACTCGATTTCGATGAATTTGACATTCAAGACAAAGTTTTTCTTGCAAATTACAAAGATGAGATAATAGAACAAAATTTTAAAGATTTACGATCTAATGGATGTTAACCCTTCGACATGCCCTGGTACATTTTTGTACCAGCATTCAAAATTTCGATACAAAAAGTTTTTTAAACCCTATTTCAGAGAAAAAATTTGAGTTACTCAGCAAACACAGTGAGTGATTTCAAGAAAAAGATTTTCAAGGTGTCACGCTTTCCAAGAAAATGCCTTCTTATATTTTGAGATTCTGTATGAAGGTCTATGAGCCTTATACGTAACAATGTGATGTATCGAATGACAAATTTAGTTTTCCTTTAAAAATCGATTCGTATTACTTCAAGATAACCTTTTACTGATCACAGGCCAAGAGATTTTAATAATTGGTAAGGGGTCTATTGGACCCTCAGTTAATTTAAAACACAACTAAGCGTTAAATGTCAGAAATTATTGAATCGAAGCAGTCAAGAAAATTAAATCAATGGCCAAACGCTTAACTTTCATTGTAACTTAAAAGTGACAAGCCCGCAAATCTCCCGGAGCCCTTGAACAGACATTTTCTTGGTGTATGAAAGAGTTAACAGTAAAAAAAATCATTTCATATAATTCCATGAAAAAAAATATCAGTTAAATCCATTTTCAATTTAAATCAAACCAGACACAATCCAAATTTTAAATCAAATCAAATAAATTTCCCTCAATTTCCCTTTTTCCTTGGAATTTTCCTTTTCAAATTTTCACATTTTAAAGTGAATATGCAATTAAAAAATAATACAAATCCTTCATAATATCATATCATATCAAGAATTTCTTAATCTCTTTATCATTTAAAATTAATATATCTCAGTCTGTGTACTAACTTTGAGACACATTCAAAATTGAATTGATTTTCATGTATGCATTTCAAGTGTATAATCAACAAAATTATTATTTATGTATCAAAAAATATGTGTTTTGATGCAAATTTGATGAAAGATTTTAAAAGGATTATCAAAACAAGTATTTGGCTTTCATATATGAAATGAAAATAAAATGAAATGCAATGTATATAGAAAAAAGTTTATATGCATGTGTGTGTACTTTGTATTCAAAAATTTTGATGACACAAAACTTCAACAAACTATGCAGTACTTTTGCTTGCATTCATTTCTTAGGTTAACCACTTTTCCCCTGTGTGTGTGTGTGTCTCCGTGTACGTATGTGTATGCATATGCACATAGGAAGGAAAATCAGAGTTGATCACATAAAAAGTGGTTTCTATTCATAAAAGTTGTTACTTAACATGCATTAATGATATTCAAATTGTGGTTTTGTCATAACATGTGATTTTTGTGTATGTGTGACTTTAAATCCGTAAAACTCATGAAACAGTTTCATTAAAATGAAAAATAAAATAGTGCGTTGTCCCTTTAATTTTCATTTCATTTCATTTCAGTTAGTAATCGGACGATTCCATCACAGTGTGTTTATTTATTTTTTTTTCATTTAACGCACAATTGCTAAAAATTTTCTATGAAAATGTTATTTCCGATTCAATTTCCCTTCGAACAATTTACATTTAATTTCAATCACGACCATCACATTACACACTTTTGGTTTATTATTATTATTTTTATTATTATTGAAATTAGAAGATAACGTCAATCAAAAATTGAGAGAACAATGAATCGAAATTGACACATGAACAGATTACAATAATTACAAATTTAAGGTCCATTCAATTTTTTTTGCTATTTTTGGACCGTTAACTGATAACTTTTTATTGCATAGTTCTCACTTGAAAACTTTTAAGTGTGTTTTTTTTTAATTTTCATTTTAGTATCAGTTTATGTGATCAATTCATTACAGTTGAACATACACACTGCCCTATATAAGATATGAGAGAGAACTAAATTGATGAGTTTGACCAAGTCATGCAATAAATTATTATTTTGTTTCACATACTATAAAATTTTAAGTGACTTAGTTTCGATAAATCTTCTAATAATGTGAGATAGATGGTAATTTAACAATATTATTGGTATCATAATTACTTTTACCATCGGTTACTATCATGTCTCATGATCATATGAGTAATTTTGTGTCTGTGTGTGTGTGTGTGTGTGTAGTGTGAAAATTTGTGTTATTATAATGAAAGGAGAAGAGAAGAAGAAAATAACAAATATGTAGTGTCAAGTGTCCCAAAGCAATTAATCTGGCCAAACAGTTCTTGTTCATTGCACTTATGATGGAAATTGGTGCACTTTAAGTTGAAAATGTATGCTAATTTGAAAATGGTCTTTCACTAAAGATAAGGGAAAGTGGTTTGAAGAAAGATTTCTCGACTGATGATTTAAAACCACACCTTCTCACGATCTGAAATTTAGATTTTTGGGCTATTAATCTGTAATAATTACAATAAATTCCTCCTTTCTTCCAAATAACGTCCTTTGAACATCTGGCTAACGTGCTTCTGATCACATATTAGATTAAAGGTGGTTTGAAAAAAAATTTCTCCATTTATGATTTGAGGTCACAGCTTCTCAGGAACTAAAATTCAAATTTCTGGGCTATTAATCTGTAATAATTACAATAAATTCCTCCTTTCTTCCAAATAACGTCCTCTGAACATCTGCCTAACGTGCTTCTGATCACATATTAGATTGAAGGTGGTTTGAAGAAAAATTTCTCCATTTATGATTTGAGGTCACAGCTTCTCAGGAACTAAAATTCAAATTTCTGGGCTATTAATCTCTAATAATTACAATAAATTCCTCCTTTCTTCCAAATAACGTCCTCTGAACATCTGCCTAACGTGCTTCTGATCACATATTAGATTGAAGGTGGTTTGAAGAAAGATTTCTCCATTGAAGATTTAAAATCACACCTTCTCACGAACTGAAATTTAGATTTCTGGGCTACTAATCTGTAATAACTACAATTAGCTCCTCAATTCTTGTCACGTCTATGTAACGTCCTGGTAATGTCCCTCTTACTACAATAAAGCTCATCTGGTCATCTTGTGGAGATCAATGAACGTCCATCACTTCTGAAATCAAAAAATTTATCAATATTTAATTCAAAATACATCTCCATGTAACACTTACCACTTAAACATTTCAAAGTACTTCATCTCATCTCAATTTCATGTTATTTTAACTTAAATGTGTAATGAATTGTAAAAATTACTTACCAATACAGAATTTCAAACATATTTTTCATCATCATCAGCAGCATCATCATATTAAAAGCAAGTTCTTGTTAAATGTTATTGTTGTTGAACTCTCTCACCATCTTCTTCGAATAAAAACATATTTGAAATTTCTCTGACCAGGTTCGTACCCATCTGATAGTTATCTGAAATGAAACGAAAGAACGTGAGTGTGTATGTTTACTATGAAAATATTATGATATTGTTTGTTAAAACCTCATTCCTCTTCACTTTAAAATGCAAATAAGAGTAATTTTCCAGGTTAAAATAAGACAAGTAACATAAAAAGTGAGCAATAACAGAGACATGGTCGTACAGGGATCGTTGTGTGATTAAAACAAATGTTAACTGTAAGACTGTGTCTTTGCATTTGTAATTTATCATCATATTACCTGGATCACAATAAAAAGAAACTTAAAAAGAAAAATTCAAACAATGAATCGTAACATGACAAATTTTTAATAAATAAATTCTTTTAATTCTCTGTTTGCTCTCAAAGGGGACGTAACTCCTTTGTTCCATTTAAGTTTAAATTCATGTGAAATCCCGTGACTCGTAATAATAATAAAATATGAACATAAATTTTTTTGTTATAAGGACAAATACCTTCTTTTAAAACTAAAATTAATTAGTTTTTTCCTCTGTATGAGATTTTTTTTTAAATGAAATGACATCGATGCACTTTTTTTAATGGGAAAAAATGAGTTATTATTAAAAAATTCCTTCATGTTATTTTATGATAAAATTAAAATAGAAGTAAATCCCTAGTGAGCTTTTACCGTTCATTGCACACTCACTTCAATTACTCACAATTTTATAAGCTCACAA
Source organism: Culicoides sonorensis (assembly GCA_900002565.1). Lineage (NCBI taxonomy): Eukaryota > Metazoa > Arthropoda > Insecta > Diptera > Ceratopogonidae > Culicoides > Culicoides sonorensis. The sequence continues at coordinate 7,271 of LN483796.1, forward strand.
AGCAAGCCACACAGTAATGCACATATTTAAAACTAATAATTTATTATGAGAAACGAATTACTTTGCATAGGTTAAATGGAGCTAGAGGTTGAAGACACTAAGCCTGAGACTAATAAAAACGATAAATTTTATTTTATGGACGAAGTATATTTTTACTGTTTGTTTTAATGAAATTTAATGTAATTTTAAAATGTAAGGTAATTCATTATAAAATAAATTTTAGTAATTAAAAGTGTCTTAGTGTCTCTGATTTGTTACTGCCCTGGTTTTGTTATTTAAATTGTTTATGAATATGAAAAATGTTTTTGTGTGTGGGAAAATTTATGATTCAAATTTGAATTTAAATTTAATTGATTTCAATGTAAAAAGAGACATAAAATTGAAATTTTTTCATTATTAGGGAGAAAAAACTGTCATTTTGATTTTTTTTTGAAATTCAATAAAAAAATCCGTTAAGTTTTTTAAAATTTTTAAAAATTACGGTATTTTTTAAAAAACTTTGTTCGAAAATCTAATTTTTTTATATGAACACCCCAAATTGTAACAATTGAGGGACCTTAACACCTAAAAATAAGGCATACTTTCAAAAGAAACGAGGGGTCTCCAATGTTCCATTAAAATAATATATCTGGACTCACAAAATTGAATTTTTGCGAAGTGAGTAAATTTAAAAGTTAGTTTAATATGCAACACTTAAGGAAAATCTTCAATTAAAAACTCACTTTAAATGTGATGTTGCACTCAAATAGACAAAAATACATTTTCAAGATGATTTCAGAAGATAAAAGAAATAGAATAATATTAATAAAAAAATCACAGTCCAAAATCTAATGAGCTGAAGTTAGTGAAGTTTATCAACTTCAAAAATACAAGTTTTCGAAATGTGAACACAAAAACATAAAACAAGGGAAAAAATTAAAATCTGAAACTTGTACAATTTGTAATTATGACGGTATCTTGTTAAAAATTAATGAAAATTTTGCTATTGATCAGAACAAAAATTGTACAAGTTTCAGATTTTAATTTTTTCCCTTGTTTTATGTTTTTGTGTTCACATTTCGAAAACTTGTATTTTTGAAGTTGATAAACTTCACTAACTTCAGCTCATTAGATTTTGGACTGTGATTTTTATTTATTGTTTTTGAGTGTTGATTAAAATTCCTAACACTTAAAATCAAGCGATACATAAAGCACATTCCTTTAAGAGATGAATGTGATGTGAATGAAAATTTGTGTTGTATGAAAAAATTTTTTCCTGTACATTTTAGATATGAGGTGTCTTAGGCAAAGTTGTTCAGATTCATAAGAAGAAAATTTTGGCATGAAAATTTTCCATTTTCCCGGAAAATTTCGGAATTTTCCACCTGGTCACCCTATTTTTTTGTATGGACACCCTATATTTTTTTGATCCATAAACACTCCCACGCATAATACGAACATAAGTCTAGAACATACTTTGGGTCTCAGATGAATCGTTTGGGCGCTACGCGGTCTTAAAGAAAATAGCGTAACAGCAATATAAAACTTGTAATAAGAGATGAATGTGATGTGAATGAAAATTTTATGTTGTATGAAAAAATTTTTTCCTGTACATTTTAGATATGAGGTGTCTTAGGCAAAGTTGTTCAGATTCATAAGAAGAAAATTTTGGTATGAAAATTTTCCATTTTCCCGGAAAATTTTGGAATTTTCCACCTGGTCACCCTATTTTTTTGTATGGACACCCTATATTTTTTTGATCCATAAACACTCCCACGCATAATACGAACATAAGTCTAGAACATACTTTGGGTCTCAGATGAATCGTTTGGGCGCTACGCGGTCTTAAAGAAAATAGCGTAACAGCAATATAAAACTTGTAATAAGAGATGAATGTGATGTGAATGAAAATTTTATGTTGTATGAAAAAATTTTTTCCTGTACATTTTAGATATGAGGTGTCTTAGGCAAAGTTGTTCAGATTCATAAGAAGAAAATTTTGGTATGAAAATTTTCCGTTTTCCCGGAAAATTTTGGAATTTTCCACCTGGTCACCCTATTTTTTTGTATGGACACCCTATATTTGAGAAAGACCATCAAATTCAAATGCATTTCAATGCACCTGAATTTAAATTTACATTCCTTCCCATTGCACACTCGAATAATCTCCAATCTATGCATGAAACTGTTTATTATTGTCTTTTTTTTCTCTCTCCCTCACACTCTCATGGCCATAAAAAAGTCATTTTATTTATTTTCCACCCACAGAAAATGTTTTGTGTTTTTCTTACCTTTCATGTAACACATTTTTAAACCAAAGATTGCATTTAAACAATAAATGAAATTGAATGGATTTATAATTTTACATTTCAAATGTTACTTTACAGAAAAAAAGTAATTTATGTTAAAAAGAAAGGAAATTATACAATTTAATGACTCAGAAAAGTGCATTACATGAAATATCTTCAAAAAAATTTTGAACAGTCCAACAAAGTTTTCTAAATTTCGAAACGATCAACAAAGTTTTTAAAAAGTTCAACAAAGTTTTCGAAAATTTCGAAACGATCAACAAAGTTTTTAAAAATTTCGAAACGATCGACAAAGTTTTTAAAAATTTCGAAACGATTAACAAAGTTTTTAAAAAGTTCGACAAAGTCTTCGAAAATTTCGAAACGATTAACAAAGTTTTTAAAAAGTTCGACAAAGTTTTTGAAAATTTCGAAACGATCGACGCAGTTTTTCAAAATTTCGAAACGATCAACAAAGTTTTTAAAAAGTTCGACAAAGTTTTCGAAAATTTCGAAACGATCAACAAAGTTTTTGAAAAGTTCGACAAAATGTGAAGGTTGTCTAATTTATGGAAAAACTCCACAAATTTCAACAAAACCATCTTAAAAGTGCATTTTTCATCCAATTCTGTATCAAAACATGAATAAAACAATAAACACAAAACACAATAATGCTTTTTCCATTGTAATTCAAGATAAATTCGTACGTGTTTGGGATTTGATTGTAAAAAAACATGAATAAATGGGTTTTTTGTCATCCAATTTTTTTTTACTTTCGTGATTTTTATGTAAAAACATTCGCATTATTACATTTTTTTTTGTATGTTTCTAGACCAATAAAAATTTGTGGCATAGACAAACAAAATTTATTATTACATGACAGTTGTTGCAATTTAATCATAATGATAATGTAATTTTTCCATTTTTCTGTAAGTTCAGGTTAATGATCCTCAAATTGCAAATATTTCGTTGAATATCAATTTTTATGAGTTTTTTTTATTCAAATAATTGAATTTTATTTGAATTTTTCATAATTTTAATGAAGTTTCAAATGAAATGAAATAAAAGTAACTAAATTTTAATGATTCACATTCATTTTCATTGACTCTTTAATTATTATCATTTCCCTTTGGCTTTTCAATACTGACTTACATTGAAAAAAAAAAGTAAATTGCGAAAATAAAGTAGAACAAAGTTCATTCAATTACAATTATAAATGGGACAAAACTGAAAGAGAGAGAGATAAAGAAAACAGATCGGCCATTTATTAAGTTAAAAATAATTAAATTCAATTTATGGTGTAATTAAATCAAATAAAGAAGAGAAGCGAGAGAGACAATGATAATTTTATCAATTAAATTGAAAATTATACGAAGAAATTTAACACAAAAAAATGGAATGGATAAGATAAAATTGAATGTAATTTAGAAAAAAAATTGAAATAAAAAAAGATTACAATGAAAGTAATTTGGTTACTTTTTTTTCAAGGAAATCGCTTGATTACAGGACTTGTAATTTGTTTTTTTAATCAAATAGTTGTTTTTTTTTCAAGGGACGGGGTCACCAATGCATTTTTTCAATTGAAAATTGTAATTGAAGTCTTTAATTTTGACAGATGACGTCTGAATGTCAACTGGGGTCGAACTTCATTTCAAAATTACTCTTCATAAGAAAATTTATCAAAAAAATTTTCAACGCCCAATTAAAAGGATCATAAAGGATACGTCAAGGTCACATTTCGTAAATTTTGAATTGAAATTCATTAAAAAACCGTTATTTTTTCAAAAATATTCAAAATTTTGACATGACATGACATTTCATGGACACTAAAAAAAATAAGAGAAGGCGAATCCATTTTCCATTATTTTGAAAGTTTCCTCTCCATAAAAATTCATAGTAATATTAAAATAAAAAAAAACCTCAATCAATATCCTTTCATTTTTCATTGTTATTACTGTTTCTATTATTATTATTACGATTATCATAACGCTTTAGAAAATTTGAATATGAGAATGATGATAAGGAATGAAAACATAAAAAAGTAAATCGAAATTGACATGAAATTTTGTATTAAAGTGCATTTTAAAAGGAAATCGCTTGATTACAGGACTTGTAAGATTTTTATTAAATCAAATAGTCGATTTTTTCAAGGGACGGGGTCACCAATGCAATTTTTCAATTAAAATTAAAATTTAATTTTGACAGATAATGAATGAATGTCTACTGGGTTCAAATTTCATTTCAAAATTTCATGTCTCGTTTATGATCTCGCATCATATTTCATAAACGTATCATTTCATGACAGACTCTCAATTCGATCTCATAATCGCATTTTCTTCACAATTTCAACCAGGAAATGTAAAAAATTTATCCAGTGACCGTAAATTTGATTGTTTATCCATTCACTCAGTTACTTATCTCTCTCCTCTAGGATTTTCCTTTCATCGATTTAATTTTTTTTTTCATATAAATATATTTTTAGATAATTTCATCCAAAATCCACACCTTATCTAAAATTTTGTATTGTGTATCCCTTTTTAAGTTATTTTTTGTATATTTTTTACATTTAAATAAAAATCACTGAAGTGAAGTCCAGATTTTTGTCACAAAATACACAAAAAAAAGTATTAACTGTGTCCTTGTATGTGTGTGTTTGTCTGTACACGGGTTCTACTTTAAATTATGAATAGCAGTAATAATAATAATGAAAAATGAGCCAGATGACCCATGAAAAAGTTTTATCCTGTTCCCAATATGTTTCTTTTATGTACTTTTAGGATCAGAAAAAAAAAATGAATGTCTATGAATATGAATATAGAAATGAAATGAATTCAAAACGAAAAAAAAGAGAAGAGAATGGGAGAAAACAGCTTGTATTATTATTATTTTTATTATTATTATCACCATGAAAAGGAATTTAATATAAAAGGAATCCTATTGCAAGGAAAAAAATCATAATAACAAACAAATGTTTAAAATTTACATGAAACAGATAAAGATCGAAAAATTGTATTATATGAATTGCATACGAATTGATTTTGTGTGTGTGTGACTATGAAAATGTGAATAACAAGCTGGCTTTTCATTTCTTTTGTATTGAAATGTTTGGATTTACTTTTATTTTTCATCCATTTCCATTTCTTCGGTGCTAAGCCTCTTTATGAACTTTAAAAATGATTTTAAGCTGACTTAAAAGGATCATGATCAAAAGTGATTTTAAGGACACATCTCACTTTAATTCCGACAAAAAATGTAATTTCTGTCACATTTAACAGTCAGAACATGTTTTTTTTTTGTTCTCTCACATCTTTATTACTACTTTCTGTACCTTTTTCATGAAAAAATGTCAGTCTTACCTTTGAAGAGCGTCTTATTTCAGTACTTTTACTCTTTTGGATATTAAATATGCATATAAATGAGTAGAAAAAAAGGGAAAAAGTTTCATATCAGTGTGTGTGTGTATGAATGTAGTAAGAAGACATCACAAGTACAAGAAAATAAATTTTTAACCAAAAGATCTGACACAAACAAGTAATTTTATGTTAAAACTTGAGTCCTTTTATTTAAATAACAAGAGAAGAAAAAATTGTATAATAAAACGTTTGTTGATTTTTCTTTTTATTTTTTTTATTATATTTTACCGTATTACCTACTTTTTTCCTTACTTTTCATGGTAAGTGAGAACGGAAGTTAAAGAGTAAAAGTTTTTCTTATTTTTTTTTTTTTGGGGTTGAAAGACTGCCTTTTGAAAATTATGCAAATAATGTCTCTACTTTTAACACTTAACACACTTAAAATGAAGAGTGTCGTTTGTATTTCCCGGTCCCTAGTTGCTTGTTGTTTTCATTTTCATTTTAATAGGTCACACATTTATGTCAGGTGTCTTTGAAAAGAAGTACTTTGTTTTTTTTTTTGTTGTTGTTTCTTTTTATGATTATTATTATTAGTTGAAATGAGTTGAAGCAAAGTTTTGATGAAAAAACTTTTTTAAATGTCTTTTAGCCCTTTATTTAGATTGGATTTCAAGGGAAATGGTTAAGTTTTAGTAAGAAATTTTGAAAATTTTCATTAAATTAAGTGAAAATGAGGTAAAAAAATGTAATTGCCCGAGTTGGGTAAATTTGCCCTTTAATGGGCAATCCAAATCTTCAATGATTTCTTGAATTATTTGACGATCCCTTTTTGAATTGAACGAAAAATCCCTCATTGAATTGAGAGTCATTTGAAAGAAGTTGCAATACAGCCTAAACTCAATTTAATGCCCATTTTGGGTAATTTACCCTTTAAAGGGCAATCAACGTTCTAAAATATATTTGCATATTTCAAATGGCTTAAAAAACTTCACTGAACACTGAAGATCATTGAAATAACTTACAAAGCAAATTTGATTTCAATTACTGCCCAAGTTGGGTAAATTTTCCCAATTAAGGGCAGTCAAAATTCAAATTCAATGACATTTAAAAAGCTTAAAAGATCTAAAAAACGCTCATTGAAACTTGAAAGACATTGAAATGAGTCACAAGATAGCCTTGAGTAAAATTAATAGGCCATATTGGGTAATTTTACCCTTTTAAGGGCAAATCACCTTTAAAATGACATTTTCATCTTCAAACCCATTCCATTTCACTCTTAAAACTAAATCTATCTGTCTTTGAACTATTATGAAAGAATTCCAAGTAAATTTCTCATCAAAATTCAATCAAAATCCACACCTGTTATTAAATTGCTTATCACTATGACAACAAGCTCATATTTTCATTCATATTTGTATTGAAGGTGGGTGTGCATGTGAAAATATTAACTATTAATTAATTTTCCATTATTAATATTCATATTCATGTGTGTGGGTGTGTGTGTGTTAATTTTCACTGATTATTACATAAAACATGTTTTATTCACATTAAATTACAAATTCACACCTGTTTCTGAAATCTCCTCTCTCTTTGTTATGTAATTGCATATATATCAAAGTGGTCAATAATAGAAAACAATAATTTGCAATATCGAATTGTCTGTTGATGACTTTTAACATAACAAAATATTGAATTTCACTTATTCATGCGTTATAAGACGATTATTGTTTGCATGGGGTCTTCCTTTTATGTGTGATTTATGTCTAATCATAAATCATCTTTGATTTAAATTTACTTATTTAAGGTTCAAAATATTACAATATTGAATTTTAACAGGGACAATGAGTGAGTTCATTAAAATTATTATGAAATACACATCACAAAGCCATACAAAAAAAGGGAAGGAAAAAGTTGATGTTGATTGAGGAAGATACAAAATGATAATTAAAAAGGGTTTTGTGGTCAAGGAATTTTAAAGTGAAAGGGTATTTAAAGGGGATTTAAAGGCAAAAAATTAGGAGTTTTGATTAATTATGTGAATAATTTATCAGTTTTATTAGTATTTGTATTTTTTTGTCCTGTTTAAATTGAGATAAATGTTAAAAATTATTTTGAATAGGAATTTATTGAACTTTGAACTGATTTTTTGAATAATTTTCAGCTCTGATTATGAATTGAATTCGACTTGAAAATTTCAGCTTTTTGTAATAAATTAAAGTATTAAAGTAGAAACGAGTTTAAGTTTGTTTCCCTCTATATTGGAAGATCCACTTGGTTCTTGTCAAATTTTATCGAATCTCTAAAAATAATTAGAATTAAAGTTAGTAAAACATCAATTGATTCATACTCACATTCAACTATTATTGATAATTAATCACTTTTCGCAATTATTGTGATCGATATCGTCTTTTAAATTATTTTCGTCGTTGTTAGTTACATTTAATTCATCTTCTTCCTTCTTTATATTGGGATCAACAACTGTAAGGAACTTCAAATGATCATAATCAGCGGAATTCTTTTTCTTTTCTTTTGCAATAACTTCGTACAAAGGCTTTTCTTCATTTTTCCAATATTTGGACGTATCTTCGTAATAATAATCGGAATCTCTTCCAGAATTTGGCCCTACTGTTTCAATTTTTGGCATTCTTATAATTGGTAAACCAGTATCCACTTCATCTCCGTTCCATTGTTCAAGTTCTGTTGGATCATAATCGGAATCAGTTAACTCGTAATCTTCTGGGATTATAAACGATTTTCGGAGTTTCAAAATATAACCAGCACATGCACAAAAAATTAATATTATAACTGACACCACTGATCCAAAAGCAATAATGATTGACTTTGAGTTCGCATCTTTGTTATTTGTTTCTATTTGAGTTCTGAATTCATTGAAATCTTCTTCGGTTGCAATACATTTTCCGAATTCAACATTTATAGTTGTATTAGACTTTAAAAACTTTATCATGTTTTTCTGATCCCTACACAAAAAATTATTTCCATTCAGATCTAATCTTTTCAATTTTGGTTTGTTTTTGATTAATTTTATCAAGTCATTATCAGTCATTTGGTTGTTGTTTAAACTTAGTTTATAAAGCTCTACATTTGATTCAAAAAAATTTGGTAGGAGATGAGCCAAATTATTGAAAGACAAAACAAGAATTTTTAATTTTTCATTATTTTTGAACAAATCACCATCTAATTCCTTCAACTGGTTTTTCTGTAAATAAACTTCTTCGAGCTCTGCATTTGATTCAAACAATTTTGGTGGAAGATGAGTCAAATTATTGAAAGACAAATCAAGAACTGATAATTTTTGATTATTTTTGAACAAATCACCATCTAATTTCTTCAACTGGTTTCTGTGTAAATCAATTTTCTCAAGCTTTGCATTTGATTCAAATAATTTTGGTGGAAGATAAATCAACGTATTACTATGCAAATCGAAGATTTCAACTTCTGTGCAGTTTTGAAAAGCATTTTCTTCAGCAAAAGCAATACCAGCTCCATTAATTTCATTTTTTTTTACAAAAGGTAATGATTCACATACGTCCGACATCAAGACTTCTATTTCTGAAAACCAGATTTTGACGCTTTTTACATTTTGTTCTTTTTCTGACGTTTGTATTTTAAATCGTTCATCTGCTGTTTGTCTTATACCTCTGTTATGGCATGTTGGTTTTTCTCTTGCCTCTTGGTACTTTTCGTAATCCTCTTCGTCCTCTATGTTTGTGATATGAATTGATTGTTTCCAAAGTGACGTAATTCAAAAAAAAAAACAAATATTGAGATTTTGATGGGAAACTCTGAAAATATCTTATTTTTTTTGTTCCAAAAGTTTTACAAGAGATAAGAAAATATTTCTAATTACGTCACTTTGAAATAAATCATATTCCCTGAAAATTCTACTTAATTACGTCATTTTTATAAAAAACACATATGTTTGAGCACAATTTGTTCTAATTAAGTCACTTTGGAAACAAACCATTCTTATCTTCTATACATTGATATGTTTTAAATTTTCCTAAAACCATTTTAGTTAAAATTAGAATTAAGAAAATCATTTTAATCACTTTAAGGCACTTTGCCATGTTTTAAATAAGTTGGTCAACTTCAAACTGATTCATTTATTAAAACACGAGTTTCATAAGAATTTTATAATTTAAGTACACTTGTACCGGAGTTAACTTCCTTTACGCTTATAGAAAAGAATCATGCAACAATTATGAGATACAAATGGAACAACTGTTTTATGTAAGGTAGTTTTATTACATAATCTTGTTTAGTTTATCAAAGCGTTAAGAGAACTTTCCTAGGAATTGAACTCCGGTACAAAAGATAATTTTTTTTATCAAAACTCGTTTTTTAATTAAATGAATCAGTTTGAAGTTGAAGACCTTATTCAAAACATGGCAAAGTGCTTTAAAGTTATTATAATGATGATCTTTAGTCTGATTTTAATTAAGATTGTTATTGGAAAAATTAAAACATATAATTGTATAGAAGAAAAAAGATATACAGATAAATATCTTAGGATAGATCCGTTAAGAACTATTTCGGATGAACTTGTAGACGAAGAAAAAGAAGCAGATAAACCAGGGATTGGAGTGAGATCTATAACGGTTAAAGGAATGAAAGTTGTAAAAAGGCAACAAGGGTACGTAGAGAAATCAGATGAAGAAAAGTACAAAGTGTACCAAGAGGGAGGAGAAAAAACAGCATGCCATGTTAAAGATATAGAACAAACGGTAGATAAACGGTTTGAAATACTAACGGCAGAAAATGTTCAAAATGTAAAAAGCGTAATAATCAGTAGTTCAAAAATAGAAGTCTTGATGTCGGATGTATGTAAATCGTTACCTTTTCTACAAAAATTTGAAATTTATGGGGCTGATATTGCTGTTGCTGATGAAAATGCTTTTCAAAACTGCACAGAAGTTAAAATCATCGATTTGTCTTTCAATCAGCTGACTTATCTTCCGTCAAAAATATTTGAATTAAATGCAGAGATTGAGAAAGTTGATTTAAACAACAACCAGTTGAAGGAATTAGATGGTGATTTGTTCAAAAATAATGAAAAATTAAAAATTCTTGATTTGTCTTACAATAATTTGACTCAGCTTCCACCAAAATTTTTTGAATCAAATACAGAGTTAATGAACGTTTATTTAGACTTCAATCAATTGACTGAACTTGACTTGATAACATTAAAACAAAAAAATGCAAAATTAACAAAGATCCGACTACATGGCAATAATTTTTTGTGTAAGCATCAAACAAACATGGAAGATTTTTTGTACTCACATTTTGGAATAAGAACATTATTGGGAAAATGCATTGAGAACGAAGAAGAATGGAACAAACTTAAAGGTCAACAAATCCAGAGTCCGAAGACCATAATTTTTGTTTTTTCCGCTGTGGTTTCATTTTCATTATTATTTTTTTGTGTATGTGCTGGTTACATTTTCAAACTCCGAAAATCATATGAAATACAAGAAGATTACGAGTTACCTGATATGGATTATGATGCAACAGATCTAGAACAATGGAACGGAGATGAAATGGATACTGGTTTACCGATCATAACAATGCCAATAATTGAAACAGTTGAATCAAATTCTGGAAGAGATCCCGATTCTTATTACGAAGATACGTCCAAATATTGGAAAAATGAAGAAAAGCCTTTGTACGAAGTTATTGCAAAAGAAGAGAAAAAGAATTCCGCTGATTATGATCATTTGAAGTTCCTTGAAGTTATCGATCCTAATGTCAAGAAGGAACAAGACGATGAAGTTAATGCCTCAGATTTGCAAGGTGAAGATCTTAAATTGGAGCTTTTGAACGGAGTTATTCCAAGAGAAGAAAAACATCCCGCTGATTGTGTTCCAAATCAGCTTTAATTTTTGAAAATTTACTTTTCTTTTCCAAACAGTTCGTATTTAACTACATTTTTTATTTTCAAAACCTTTTAATTTTTAAATAATTCATGACTGAATTTCAGATGATATCTGGTTGATGAAAAATCGGGATTTGGGACAAAAAGTGGAACAACCATTAAATTTTATTCATATATTCATTTATTATATTTATAACAGAGAACTGAAAGTTTCAATTAATTTTATCTTGTTTTTGGCACATCTATTATTCATATTTGAAAAATAATTTTCAGCAAAACTGTTCTGTTTATTATATGTTAAATATGTTTATTCAATTACTATATCAATATTTTTTTCATTATGAAATTATGTTCTAAAAATAAAAAAAAACTAATTAGTTAGGGATTGAATTTGACTTGAAAATTTCAGCTTTGACTTTGATTCGAAATCGATTCAAAAACTTCAGCTCTGAATTTGAATTGCATTCGACTTGAAAAAGATAAGATTTCATGAACAAAATTGAACATTACTAACTTGATTGAATTACTGCAAATTGTCTTCAAAAGTTTAGCCTTGTCAATAATTTTACTCTAATTTTTTCCCTTCTTTTTCTGTTTAAAAATGATGAATTTCTTAACAGTACTCTTATTATTGTTGTTCCTCTTCTGTAATTTAAAACACAAACACAATTTTATTTCCATGGAAAAAATGTAAAAATTGAACACTTGAATGGATGATATTAAAAAAAAACTTTTCTTCCTTCCACTTTCCCATACAACGCATATTAAAAAAAAAAAAATTAAGTTTTGTGAAAAGTTGATCATTACAGATAAAAAAATTTCCAGTATAAACTTAAACTTCATCTTGTTTATAAGTTATTAGGAGTTTTATTTATTTTGTGGTTAAGTTTCATATTTTTTTTTATTTCCATCCATATTCAGTGAAATGAAATGGAAAAGAAAAATATGCATTCGTAATTGAGTTTCAAACTACTTTGATGATAGAAGAGCTTTAAAGTTGTTTACAAGAAAAAAGAATCGTAGTTTTAAATTGAATTTATTGAAAAGTGAACAAAAGTTGGTCATTTATCATATTTTCAAAAGTTTTACATGTAAAAACTTTGAAATTGCATTGAAAATTCAAATATTTTGACAGTTAAATGTCAAATTTCAAATTTAAATTTAAAAAAATGACCGTTAATTTGAATCGACTGTTAAATTGAATTTCAAATAATATTTTTTCAGTTTCTCAGCTGATTTAATTTCATATTTTTCATGGTAAGCTGAAATGAAATCTAAATTTAGTTCATCATCCTTCATCAACATCAGAAATTGCGTTAATTTACCGAAAAAAGGAAAGGGTGTCAAAAACAACACACTGATAAAGAAAAAAAAAATGAATTTGACCAATTTATTTAAAAGGTTTTTTTTTGTGTGTGTGTGTGTGTGTGTGTGTGTGTGTGTCTTAATTTTCTTTTACACCTTAAACGATACCTTCTTAACACAATTTTCGTTTAGTTGTTCCGAGAAAATTCCTTTGTGTCACCTTCGTTACCCATTAAATTTATTAACAATATCCTACAAAATTTAATCACAAAACAAAATGAAAATGGATCAAACACGTTTCTCTTTGTTGTTTTTTTTATGTTATTTTGATACTTTTTTTCCCAGAATTTTATTTTATTTTTTTTTATCTTTACTCTTAGTATTATTATTATTTTTATGAGTGATCGCTATAAGGAAAAAGCAAAATTTGTATCCATGTAACACAAAATTAACCTTTTTCCTTTAGTTAATCTGTTTATTTTGATTTAATTTACCCCCATTTTCTTATTTTATACTGCATTAAAATAACAATAAAATGTGAAAAACAATAGTAGCAAAAGAAAATTTTCGGAACATTTAAAGCTGCAAGGCATATTAAAATGGTGTGTGTGTGTGTAAGGAAGTAACATGACCGATTACTTTTGTTTTTTTTTGTCTTTGTCTCTTTTTCTTAAAAAAAAAAGAAAAATAAAATTGAAGGAACATGGACCTTAAAAAAAATTAAATTAAGGTCATATTCTTAAGACAATCGATTGTGTTCCATTTCAATGTAATTTACACAGAAAATGTAAGAATGAAATTTGTTTGTCACTTCCACGTGTTTGTCTATTAATATTTTATGAAAATCATTCTCTTCCCTTCATTTTGATTAACAGTTTTAAGGAAGTTAAACAAAGAAAAATTTAATAAATATTTGATAAATTTACGTGTAATACAAAACACAAGCAAAGTAATTTGATATGAGGATGAGTAATTGTTTTGTTTCATTTCATGTAATTGAAAAATGTGTTTTTTTCTTTTTATTTTAACCCATTTTGACCTGATGGAATCGGATTGGATTGGAAATTTATTTTACTTAGAGGTTTCAGTGCATTTAGATTGTTTTTTGGCAACGTCGATGAAACTTTAATGGAATTTGCATTTGACATACCGTTTTTCTTCCTGCCATAGTTATAGTTTTGACAGTCGCCTATTTTTGGTTAAAGGCGACATAATTGAATAAACGGAAAGAGGACACGATGCGATACACTAAAATAATTACATTAAATGACTTTTGGATTTGTTTCTCATTTTATTTTACTTTTGTCATGGTAATAATTTCATTTCCTTTTTTCTTGTTTATTTCTTTACAGGTAAGAATCAAACGTCATACCGTACGTCAAGCATTTGGCCTAAATTTTTAAATAAGTTGTGAGTAATCAATTTCATTCTCAAGATTCTTTACTGAATTTTATTATTTTTAAAGTAAATTGAATTTGATTGAAGCAAAAAATTTTTTTGAATTTACTTTAAAACTGTGTTTAAAAGTGTCGCTCTTGAAATGTCGCCCATAATTGTCAAAATCTTTATTAGAATCAATTTTAACTGTAAGACGATAAAAAAACACACACTACTGTTTTCAATTGTCAAATTCAATTTCAAAATCTTATTTAAAATGACGATTAATCTTTTTTTTGATCCCTTTCACCTGTGTGGGTGTCGCCTATTAAATGTCGCCCATACACCGTTAATATGAACAAAATAATAATAAAACAGATTCATATAAAGAAATATTTTCTCATTAACTTTTGATTTCAAGGAAAATCAACTTACTTTTGAATGATTATTTTTAGATTAACAGAGAAACTCACGAAATTAACAAGAAATGATTTGCAAGTTTTCTTTTTCCTAGATTTCATTGCAAAGTCGTTATTAATCATAAAAGTAATAATAATAATAATAATAATGAAAAATTAAAAGGTAAAAATGAAAAAAATCAACAGAGAACAATTTTCTTGCAAAACACACAGTTAAAGTTCCCACACACACACACACACACCATAAATTGAATGAACAACCCATGTTTTGATTATTGTTTTGTGTGTTGTATGAAAAATAAATAACATGATAAATATTTTACATGTCAATGATAAGGAAATAGGTTTTGAGTGCAAACAAATTAATTAAACATCATGTTAGTGTTTGTGTGTCTGTGTCGGTTTAAGAAAACTTTAAGATAAACTTTCACATGCACACACACACACACATACACCACACGAAAGTAAACGATTTCAAAAGTTTTGTGGCTTTTTCTTCATCGTTTTGCTTGTAAAATTACGATAAACAACACACACACACACCTAATCTAAGTAAGTGATGTTTAACAAAGCGGAAATATTTTACAGAAATTTTCTCATTTTAATTTTAAATTCTCACAAATTGATTGATTGGTGTAGAATATTATTTCAACAGTTTTCTGCTCTACTTAATAAGAAATTTTCTTTCTTGAGTGATTTACTTAAATTCAGTTATTTTTTGACAAGATGAGACAGAAACAATATTTGTAATTAGTTTTTTTTTGTGTTTTTACGTTGTCAGTGTGAGACACAAAACAGAATTTTCTTGAGTGAATTGTGGAGATAAAATGATAAATGTCAAGTCATTAACAATCAAAGAAAATGGAAAAGTTGTCATCATTCATTTTTTGAAAGAAGGGAATTTGTCTTTCTTTGAATTGTAAAAGTAAATGAATGTTGATTTCAATTTAAGCTTAGAGCTGAATTGTTTCAAATCGAATTCAGTTCATAGCCAGAGCTGAAATTTTCAAGTCGAACTCGATTCAAAATCAGAGCTGAATTTTTCAAGTCAAGTTCGATTCATAGCCAGAGCTGAAATTTTCAAGCCGAGTTCGATTCAAATCCAGAGCTGAAATTTTCAAATTAAATTCAATTCACAATCAGAGCTGAATTTTTCAAGTCGATTTCAATCCAATTCCAGAGCTGAAATTTCAAATGGAATTCGTTTCAAAATGAGAGCTGAAATTTTCATGTCGAATTCGATTCAAACTCAGAGCTGAAATTTTCAAGTCAAATTCAATTAAAAAAATTCAGAGCGGAATTTTTCAAGTCGAATTTGATTCAAATTCAGAGCTGAAATTTTTAAGTCGAATTCGATTCAAAGCCAGAGCTGAAGTTTTCAAGTCGAAATCGATTCAAAGCCAGAGCTGAAGTTTTCAAGTCGATTTCGATTCAAAGTCAGAGCTGAAGTTTTCAAGTCGATTCAAAGTCAGAGCTGAAGTTTTCAAGTCGAATTTGATTCAAAGCCAGAGCTGAAGTTTTCAAGTCAATTTCGATTCAAAGTCAGAGCTGAAGTTTACAAGTCGAATTTGCTTCAAAATCAGAGCTGAATTTTTCAAGTCAAATTCGATTCATAGCAAGAGCTGAAATTTTTAAATCGAATTCGATACATTCAGAGCGGAATTTTTCGAGTCGAATTCAATTCGAAATTCATTTTCAATTCAAATTCCAACAAAAAACCCTCATCAAAAAAACTTAATCCCACTTTTAAAATTATCCCTTTTTTCCTCGAAATAATTTCATATCACAAAACCCACATGATAAAATTCACTAAGAATATTAAATTACATTACAAATATGATGACAATGATTTTCCATTCATTTAAATAAACTTCAACCACCCAATAGTTTATTTTCCTTTTTTTCTTTCTGTTGTTGTTGTTGAAAATAATCCATTTTATTGTAAAATAAAACAAAAGCTCAAAAAAACAACCGTTAAAATGTAAAATATTTCGTGTTCCATGTTTAACAAAGCATGCAATTTCTGTTTTATTTGGATTAATTTACATGCTTTTCACCGCAAACTAACATAAAAATGTGTGTGTGTGTGTGCATTTAAAATAATAATAATAATAATAATCATCATCAAACATCGTTGTAATGCAATTCAAGCCTTATCGCATTGTTCCAAAATGGATTTATTTTTTTTTATTTTTAGTTAAAGGGATTATTTTTCCTTGAAGTGGACGATAACAAAAGAGAGAATAAAAGGGAACATTTTTGAGGTGAACTCTTTGTATTTTGTGTTCATTGAGAGTAAAAAAATTACTGAAGCACAAATATTTAAGCTCAGGAACCCTAGATTATTAAATTTTTACCTTTCTTTTGTGATATATTTTTTTTTACTTGATGTAGTAAAACAATGATGATGATGATGATGAATTACAGCCCAAAAAATGATGAAATAGGATTATTATTTTTTTTTAATGTAAAATCTGTTCAAATAAAGATATCAATAATTTCATATTTTTTTTCATTTTTTTACGTCATCACACTTCATCATGTTTTCACTTCATCATGGCACATCACCAAACAAACTAAATTTATTGTAAACATTATTGCTTTCATCGGAACATACGAGCTCATATGGCTTTAAATCAATAACTAATGCAAAAAAAGAGAATATGGGAAAATAAATGCGTGTCATCATCATTTTTATTATAACGTTACATTTCAACGTGAGAAAACAATGAGAGGATAAAATCCAAATATTATTGATGATAAAAATTAATGAATTGGATTTTGTGCATTTGTTATTTGTTCAAGGATTCTCTTCTTACTTTTATTTGATATTTACTGATCGGAAATCTAAAATAAAATTTTTATTTTGTTTCAACGTGATCTGTCTCAAATTTTGATTTCCACCTGCGAAATTAGACATTTTGATTAGAAGGCCAGATACGAGTTCATTTTGACATTTCAACGGTCTTTTAATTGAGATTCTGAGACTGTTTTCCTTTAAAATAACATAAAATCGTCTGATTTTGACACTTTTATTTTGATCACATTTCATTTAATTCATATCACGAAAAGAGAAATTTAAAGCAATCAAACATGAATTAATTGAATATTCAAGGAACGCTCTTTTAAATTAACCCTCACTTGACCTATGGCACCAATTCGTCCCTTCAAGGTCAGGCTGAAGTCTAAAAAGTTTCAAGATTTCATAGTAGAAATTTTTCAGGAAATTTCACAAAAATTAAACACCGGAGACGATTTTAACAAAGACCGCTATGAGAAGATAAGAGAAGGAAGAAGGAGGGGCTCATCACCCCTATTTTTCAAATGATTGTATTCATAAATTTCACTTCCTTATTCATTCCAGGACCCCCTCAACCCTCAACTTCAAAGTCATGTCCAATAAAAATCAAGCCAAAATTAAAATTCAGTTCAAAATGGGTTAAATTTCAAATTTTTTTTTCATCAGAATTGAAACCAGATGACCTGATTTAATTTTAAAATTTCTTATCAAATTCTTTGAATTTCATGTTCCATGTTCCAATTTTTTTGTTTTGTTTTTTTTTTTTTGACAAAGGACGCCATTCAACCATTCATTAATAGCCTACACTTGATTAAATGGAATATGTCAATGAAGGTACTTTTTTTATGAACAGATAAATAAGAAAAGTTGACAAAAGAAAAAAGTAAAATTGAAACATGAAAATTATTGTTGTGAAATGAAAATAAAATGAAAGAAAACATTTTCTGTGTGTTTTTTTTGTAAATGGGGAGAAAAAGTTTGTTTTACTTTAATGACAAGTAAGGCACGTTCTGAATTTATGATTTGATGACAAAAAAATTGAAAGGAAAGCGTTTATAATTTAAGACACTTGAATCACCCTGAAATTTAAATCACTTTGACAGTTGAATCACCCTGAAATTTGAATCACTTTGACATTTGAATCACTTTGACATTTGAATTACTTTGACATTTGAATCACTTTGGCATTTGAATCACTTTGACATTTGAATTACTTCGACATTTGAAACACTTTGACATTTGAATTACTTTGACATTTGAATCACTTTGGCATTTGAATCACTTTGACCTTTGAATTACTTTGACATTTGAATCACTTTGGCATTTGAATCACTTTGACATTTGAATTACTTCGACATTTGAAACACTTTGACATTTGAATTACTTTGACATTTGAATCACTTTGGCATTTGAATCACTTTGACCTTTGAATTACTTTGACATTTGAATCACTTTGACATTTGAATTACTTTGACATTTGAATCACTTTGGCATTTGAATCACTTTGACCTTTAAATCACCCTCAAATTTGAATCACCCTAAAATTTAAATCACTTTTTCACATGAACAAAAATTTAATATTAATCTCCAAAATTTAAAGCCAGATTATCAAACGGAATTACACTTTTTTGCACTTCTAAAATCGAAATATTTTCATATAATTATAAAATTCCAGTTAAAATAAGAGAAATCAAGATATTTCACTTGAATTGACAAATCATCCACATTTCATTTCATTTATCAACCTATATCAGTTACAGGAACAAATAAGAACATATCGCTTGAAGTAATTTTTAAATATTTTTTTTTCTCATTTCAAATAATTCATGTGCATTCAGCTTCAAATAAGAGGAAAAATAGAAAGAAGTGAAGAATGAAATCTTGATTAAGCGGAAGTGCTTTTATAGTGTTACAAGGAAAAAGAACGCACAGAAAAAAAGTTTTAAATAAAAAATAGTAAAAAAAACTTAATTTCAATGCATTTTAAAATAATGGAGATGATTTTCATCGTGATTTAAAATTTCATACCAAAATCTCATAAGAAACATTCAACTTCAAGTGAAAATTCATCCAAAAAGAACATTTCTCGTAATTTTTACTTCATTTTTTACAATTTTTTGTAGTTTCATAACAAATTTTTTGTTTTTTTTTCATTTAAAATAGAATTGAAACAAGAATCTGTTTGCCAGGAAATAGGAAGTAAAGATAATATGTATTTTTTATATGATGCATTTCTTCAACGTACTTAAATTAAAAAAAAAATGTAATATAAGAAATTTTCTCGAATGTTGTTTTGCTTCAATGAATCGACACATTTGGTTTTAATAAAATTTCATTCAATAATTGAAGGAGATAAGTGTTAAATTTTTAAATGACGTGTTGAATAGACTGAAAATGATAATCCTTTCACTGCTTTCATATTTAATTCAATTCAATTTTCAGCTGTTAAGTCGCATTTAAATGGTGTTTTGAGTGTTGTTTTTATTATTATTTTTATCTTATTTTCAATTCAATTCAATTGCTCATACAAAGGAAAATAATTTGAACAGAAAAAATTAAAGAAAAATATTGCCTTTGTATCAAAATATCATCAGAATTTAATGAAAAGAATTTTTTTTGCACTATTAATAAAAAAAAAATAATTTTAAATGAAATGAAATTTCATTCATTGAAATGAAAATGTGAGAAAATTTCTTTTAAGAATGCAATTTTGCAACACCTGTTAATAATTGTCTTGTTTTTTATAAGGAAAATAGAATGAAATGAAAAGAAAATAAACATCTTTCATTTAAGTTTTGTCTCAAACAAAAGAAGACGACACGAAGAGTGTTTTTGTAACTAAGATGCTGCATAATTTGAATTGAAAGTGCATTCAAGTAATGATAATCCGCTTTATTGTAACTTATGTCTTATGTTTCTGTTCTGTTTAAAACCACTTATGTGGTTAGGAGACGAAGGATGACAATTCATTTTGATATGAAGTCAAATGAGAAGTTGATGATAAGTAATTCTAAGAATAATAACAATGAAATGTGAAAGGGTGACAAGAAAATGATCCAATTTACTGAAATTTACCCATTAATGGGCAATTCACAGTTTGAGGTCCCATGAATTGGGAAAAAGAGTTTAAATTGGAACAAGAAAGTCACCTTGAAATTCGCTTCAAATCTAAGCATTGCCCATAAAAGGGCAAATTTACCCAATTAAGGGCAAATCAATGATCGACTCAATTTAAAGCCAATTTAATGATGCTTAATGACAAAAAACTTCAAATCAAATACGATTACATTTCAATTTTAACCGAAAACCATAATTTTAGATCCAAAAATTTCATTTTAAACACAAATGGAAAATTTTCAGTTTCCATCGAAACTTTTTACTTTAAATAATAATGCCTACACACAATTAAAATGAATACCTCTAAATCAAAACACAAATGAAATATCGAGTTAATTTATCTTGACAACCCAAAATTGTAACCCAGGGAACTTTAATTCCCACACACACACATTCAAATTCTATCAAAATCACACATCACACAAATTGATGATAGAAAATGTAAAAGTTGGCAACATAATTTGGATTTAGATTTAGATTCAAATGAAAATTGTACAACAATAGATTGGAAAAGGCACAAATGCATGAATAAATGTGTCTTTAAATTGTGTGTTTTTACCTGATGATGAAATGTCCTTGTACTCATTTCGCTTAAAATATATATAAATTATTGTTATTATTATTTATGTCTCGTATTATAAATTAAATGGAAAATTTAACGTAATCGTGAAAGTTTTAAATAAGCGCATTTTAAGAATCTCTCAACACGATTTCGATGATTTCTAAATTTCGATATTTTTCAAAATTTGAATATCAAAACTTTCGATGGCTTTTAAATTTCGATATTTTTTAAAATTTGAATGTCAAAACTTTCGCTGGCTTCTAAATTTCGATATTTTTCGAAAATTTGAATGTCAAAACTTTCGAAGGCTTCTAAATTTCGATATTTTTCAAAATTTGGATGACAAAACTTTCGAAGGCTTCTAAATTTCGATATTTTTGGAAAATTTGAATGTAAAAACTTTCGAAGGTTTCTAAATTTCGATATTTTTGGAAAATTTGAATGTAAAAACTTTCGATGGCTTCTAAGTTTCGATATTTTTCAAAATTTGGATGACAAAACTTTCGATGAATTCTAAATTTCGATATTTTTTAAAATTTGAATGTCAAAACTTTCGAAGGCTTCTAAATTTCGATATTTTTGGAAAATTTGAATGTAAAAACTTTGGATGGCTTCTAAGTTTCGATATTTTTCAAAATTTGGATGACAAAACTTTCGATGAATTCTAAATTTCGATATTATTCGAAAATTTGAAGGTCAAAAGTTTCGATGGCTTCTGAATTTCGATATTTTTGGAAAATTTGAATGTCAAAACTTTCGAAGGCTTCTAAATTTCGATATTTTTCAATATTTGGATGGCAAAACTTTCGATGGCTTCTAAGTTTCGATATTTTTCAAAATTTGGATGACAAAACTTTCGATGAATTCTAAATTTCGATATTTTTTAAAATTTGAATGTCAAAACTTGGATGACAGACCCCGTTCAGTAAACTCAATTTTTTCTCATATCGACATGAAATTTCCTTATAAAAGAAATTATATGATGATACATTAGACACTTTTTCTAAATAAATAAACCTGTCATGGAAAAAAGTTAAATTGGATTATCTTGTTCAAGGAAACTTTCAATATGAACTTAATTTGATATTGGTATCAGTGTATTTTCACCTTGACTGTCTTTATTGTTTTTTTTCTTCTGTATCGTATCGTATCGTACCTCATCACGTTTCATATAAAAATTGATAAATTTTTTAAAAGCATACTCAGCTTGAACACAAAGTTATTTATTTTTCGATCAAAAACATTCATTGAGTGTGTGTTGTTGTGGGAAATGCATCACATGCAATTTTATTTTATTTCATCTTACCTTCATTATTTTATTTTCATGGAAGATGGTATGATGCTATTTCCTGGCTTGTAAAGCATTAAAAAAATGAATTTAATTTAATATAAATTAAAACTTAAGGACAAAAAAATTAAAGAAAAAAATAATTGTAAATCGATTAATAACTTAAAATAAATACAAAAACCCTCATTTATCTCATTTTAAACACACAGAATCGGATAATAAATTAAAACTGTTCAAATTATAAAAAGGACAAACTAATTTCAGTCAATAACGATACATTGAATGTGAAGTAAAGTAAAGTAAATCAATATAATAACTCTTTTGATGATAAATTGCACATAATTATCTCTCTTTTAATGCTAAGCCTCTCCCCTTTTAAGCACTACTTGAAATATTTACTTTCATGATTATGTCTTTTTTTTCATGTGTTTTGTTGTGCTTGTGAATGGAGAATTGGAATTTAAATGGATGTTTTATTGTTTTTTCGTTTAAAATTTATTTGTTTTTATGTTTTGTGTAGGTTTAAGCATAAAATGAAGAGAAGGATGATTAAAATTTCCTTGAATATTGAAAAATTTCACTGTCGATACTTTTTTTAAGTCAAAATTGACGAAATTTGAAATTTGTCACGAGATGGCGCCACTTGGAAAATTAAGATTCCAGTTCAAATTGAAGATAAGAGATTTTGGTTCATAATCAGGGACTTTGAGATCTGGAGTTTCTCTGAGATTCTTGTGAGTGATTTATAGTAAATTGTTGAATCCGTTCGAAATTCGTCAACTGAAGATTTTGTCACTAGATGTCATTGACTACAATTCGTCTAAATTATTATAGGAGTTCATTGACCATGGTTTGAACGTTTTTTGGAACGAATTATATTCAAAGTCAGAAAATGAAAAAAAATTTACTCTTAGATGAAATTTCTCTTAAAAATTTTGTGAGTTTACGATTTTTTGCCACCAGATGTCACTGAAAACCTTTCATTTTGCAATTAACTTAATTCGAAGGTTTGGCTTTGATTGAAGACTCGTCAGAGAATCAATTTAAGGAAATGAAGTGGTTGAAATAAGTGTAAATGAACCTTTTACATCCAATAAATCATTTTTAAAATAAAAATACAAATAAATTCCAATAAATTTAGTCACTAGATGTCACTGATTTCGATTCGTAAGTTTATGGACCATGAACTTTTTCAGCTCCAACTGAGAAACGGAGTAAAAAAATGAAACATTTTCTATAAAATTTTTTGGAATTTAAAAACTTGTGGAACTTTAACAATTTTGCTAAATTTAAAATTAAATCACCAGATGTCGCTTCATTCCTAAAACGTATTAGTAATTTTTAACGTAACAAGAAGTATTTTAGTATATTTTTCACTTTCTCATCAATTTCAAACACTTCCTGATGCCTGTCAATCTTCATAAATTCCCTGTTCCAAAAATAAATTTGATGTTATTTTCACTTTCATAACAAAAAAAAAAATAGAAAAACAATAAAACTGTCAAAAATGTGCTTAAATTTATTTCCCTTTGGATTCCCACCTGAATTTTCACTGACAATTTCCTCAAATAATAATATTTAAATATTTTATTGCTTTTTCACTGTGCCTATAGAATTTGATTTTGATTGACATACTTTCATTTTTTTCAATTATTTTAAAATTAATTTAAAATGCGAGGGACTTTTAAATTGAAATGGAATTTAAACGAAATTTCCGTTAATATTTGTACCAAAATTTGAATATTCATTCAATTTTTACCACTAAACTCACTTTGAATCGAATTCTCAATGGAAAACTCTTTAAATTAAACAAATTTTCATGGAAATTTTCCACAATTTTGCATTTCATTTGAAATTTAATCCAGTATTTCAACAAAACATCACGAAACGACATGAGCTGAGTGAAATGAAATGAAATACAAAAAAATGGCATTATTTGAATATTTTTCGTATTCATTTCAAATGAAAAAAAAATGAAAATGATGAAAATAAATAAATTCTAGACAGAAAAAAACGAGAAAATCATGAAAATATGTTGATCCTTGAATGAGAGACAACAAAAAAAAGACAAACAAACAAACACTTGACACATGAAACAAGGAAGTGAGTCGTCATCATCATGAAAGTCTGTCACATAAATTAAAATAAAATATAAGAACTAAGGAAAGAAAGAAAGAAAAGTAGCTCAGTTGTTTAAAAATGTAAAGAAATGTTTAAAAAAAATAAAATTAAGCCATTTTTACACGCATCAATTGATAGAGACATTTCAATTTTGTTTGTCTCTTAATGTCTTCTATTTTTTCTTTATATTTTATTTTTTTTATGTATTTATTCAGTCATTTAAAAAAAAAATACAAGTTTTTTGATGTTATTTTCTTTATTTTTTATGTTCATCTGTGAAATTTAGTCCTGCTTCATGTTTTCAAAGTACAACAAAAAAAAACATTTTTATTTTTATGCTTTTTCTTGTCAATTCTCTGGAATTTGTTTCATATCTTCTATTTTTTTGTATTTTTATATATTTTTTTCCTTGAAATTTCATTTCAAACGTTTGTCACGAAATGACAATTCGTATTTATACCAATATTTTTTTCAAATTGTTGTAATTTTGCCGTATCTGACTTTAAATGAAGAGAGCTTTAAATAAAATTTGATAAAATATTGAAATGAGTAAATTTTTTTCCTTAATTTTTTTTCAAGTTGACTGTTGCATTTGCTACAAATTTCTCTGTAAATGTATTATGATGATGATCATCAAGTTTTAAATTTTTTGTGTATCATCTCCACGTCCAATCTCTTGATGTCATTTAATTTCATCCAATTCATATAAATTTAACATTGTTCGTGCATTTAAATTTAAGGACAAACAAACAAATGCCATAATAATCGTAAAAAAGTCTGTTTAAGTGACATTTTGTTCCAATGAAAGGAAAAAAAAATTAAGTTGATTGAAGTGCTCAACGACCTGATGGTGAGAAGAAAATCCCAATACAAAGCTCTGAAGAATCAAATTTAAAAAAAAGACGAAATTAGAAATTCATGTCATTAGAAATTTTGGATTTAAAGTCACCAGATGGCGTTGAAACAAAATTTTAACTGTAAAATTGACTTAAAACGCAAAAAAAATCAACTTAAAAAAATTTCAGGTTAAAAATACGTTCATGAACTTCGAAACGATCCCTGGAAATTGCGATGATTTTAATTTCAAAGATCTTCAATAAGGTCGTTGAACATTTCAGTCCAAATGCAAAATAATCCACAACTTGTGGATTGGCCAATATTAGTATGCAAGTAAAACGAGACCAATTTTACTCGTTTTTTACGATAATTTTTGTTTTTTTTTTATTTTTTTATTTTAAAGAGTTCATAAGAAGATAAAAATAGACTTATAAAGAGGAAATAAGAGAATTGAAATGTAAAAATGTTGGGAAAATTGTTTTTGACATTTTTAGCCATTTTTTTACTGTTTTTATACAAATAAGGCAATGAGCAAGAAAAAAGATTGGTTGATGAACGTTTTTAAAATAAATTTGAATCGTAAATGGAATACTAATAAGATTATTGATCACAAACTGATGTTTATGCTGAAATAGCAATTCAATTGAAATTTTGATATAAAATTAACTTAAAAATTTTCTTTTTTCTTCTCTATTTTCAGGTAAAATTAATTTCATTTTGATTGTATTATTTGAATTTAAATTCATGAGCAACGATTAACTCTGAGTAAGTAAACAAACATTCTTTTTAACTGTCAATTTGATACCCACCGAGAAACAACATTACAAGTGGCTTCATCATTTAAAAAATTAATTGTTGATTCCCAGCTAACAAAACCGCGGTCTCAAAGAGTCATATTGTGATCTTCATTTTACTTATTTGTTGATTAAATTCATCAAAACCAAACAATTTGAGTACGCTGCATGATGAATAATTCCAAAACGTTCCAATGTCAAAGGATGAATATTCGATGCAGTGAATCCACTTTGAATGTAAGCACAATTCATCGCCAACAAAAGTAATTTTTGTTCCTTCACCTCCAAATTATACCAAGGTGTGCTGTAAAATGCCATTGAAATGTCCTCAAATTTATCTCTGATTTTCTCATTGATGAAACAAAATGTATAGAAAAACACGTTGACCAAGAGAGTTCCTAAACAGTGATAATAATGCTGATCCATTATAAAAAACGTCATTCCAACGAAAAAAACGCATCCAAAACTGCCAATTTCCAGTGAAAGGAAATACATCTTAAACATTTCACTGAACTTCTCAATCTCGGTATTAACGTTATTAATCATATCAACGAGGATTTTCATCCATTCTTGAAATGAGATTCCTGAAACCGCCTGGGTTTGAAATTCATTTCCATTAAAAGTATTTCCAAAAATTTCAATTGACTCTTTAATAATATCCAAATACGCTAAAAAATGAATTATAATTGTGTAAAAAATTAGCATAAATTCCAAAAAAATAATCGCAAGTCCAAATGAGAACATAATTTGCAAAGTCGTTGTCACAAAAAACGCAATCCATGTTCCCTGATCCTTGAATGGCAAAATGTATGGAAAAGGCGGTGTAAAATGTGGATAAATTTCATTTGGCAAGAAATATCCAATGACAAGAACTCCAAAACACATCATGAATGTATCAAATCCTAAATATATCTGTATCCATTTAATGATTTTAATTGAAGTCGTTCTACATTTCAATGTTTCTCTGACTGTCATTTGAAGCACATCAGAATTGAAATCGAAATTTTCGATGTCATACATTTTACGACACCAATTCATGAAATCCTGGATTTTATATCGGTTTTTGATGAAAATCCGCATTTTGAATATGCAATTCACGGCAACAAAACAAATTGCTGAGGTGAGGATCATTGAAAGTAGGCTGAAGTGCTCAACGAATAATGTTGAAAGGGATAAACCGAAAATGATGATGAACGTTCCTGGAATAACGATATAAGTCATTTTATGTTTCCAGGAGTCTCGTGAACTGAAGAGAAAGAGTCCTGATATTTGGTCGATTGGCTTGATAAATTGGAGGATTTCATCGAATTTATTTACTTTGATTAATATTTTGGACATTATTTTTTACTTTTCGTCTTGATTTTGAAAGGTTTTAATGAAAACTTTAATAATTTCGTTCAATGTAACGCATTTTTATAGTAAAAATTTAAATTTAACCTTGCACTTGCTCACATTTCATTGGATATCACTTGAAATTGATTCACCCAATCAAATTGCAAGTCATAATTATCAGTAATTAAGTTTTTTTTTACCTTATTCGTGTACGGTGGGAAAATTTCTTATATTGCAATTAAAAAAATTGTAAACAAAGTCGATTCTTTCCCTTTTCCATTCAAAATTGAAAAACAACAACAATAATTTGAAGCGAAGCGTCAACATAAAATTTTGACCCACATTGTTGACTGGGAAACATTTGTTTACATTTCACTTTTGACACATTTGAGATGAAAAAATGCACTTAATCTTATTTTCATGTAAATCTAAATCAATTTTCCCATAGATTATGTTTGAAAATAAGCTCGAACCAAAGAATGTCAACCTACACTCAATTTTCCACTGACTTTCATTTTATTTCATCTTATCATTCACCCATTTTCTGCCTTTGTTGTTGTTTTTACATCAAAGCAAATATTTGTTCTCTTAAGTGTTTTTGTGCTATTTTTTCTTGTAAAAAAAAAACTCTTGAATGATTAGATAAAAAAAAATAATACCGTAAAAATAGGATTTTATGATCAAAGTGAGACTATTTTTTATGTTATCAACCTACATAAAAAAAAATGCAAAAATAAACAAGAAAGTAAGTCATTTAAATATTTATAAACTGCCACAATGGCTTGTATGGAGATTGACTTACATAAATTTGTATCACTTTTTTACTTTACTCATCATAATTTAATGTAAATGTAACAAAATTTCAATGGATACAAATCAAAAAAATTATGTAATATTCATAAGAACAAGAGAAAAGTTTACGTTTAAATGTCGTTCGTAAAAAGTTTTGCCTATTTTTCTATTTCAATTTTTTTTTTTTTATTTTAATAAGAGTGATTGAATTTCGAAAAAAAAGAAACTGATCATAAAATTCCCCAAGCTAATCACGTAGATGAGTGAAAAAAGAAGGGAAATAAGTGAAAAGTTTAATATTCAATGATTTTATCGTAAATTTCTTTTTCTTTTTTTCGTGATGATGATTTCAATAAATTATTTATCGAAGTTTTTACTTGATTAAGTTTTCGCTTTTCAAATCAAAAGTTAAATCAGATTAAAGTGACAGATCAAAATATTTTCATAGAAATTTACCCAGCGAACAGGGATTGAAATGTGAGTTATGCATTTATATGAAAAGTGACAGCTGGTGACAATGTCAAAATAATTAGTGATGCATGTAATGAGAGAGGTGTAGGCACATGTTAATTGTCAACAGTTTTTTTATTGGTTGATTTAAATTTAACTCGTTTCTTCAACGTAAACCAATCAGAATCGACCAAGTCACTCACAATGTCCTATAAATTCGATGTGCCTTTAATCAAATTGTGCAGTTTTTTAAACTTATTCTGATTTAAAACAAGTAAAATTTAAAAAGAAAATAATGAAAAGTGATTTTAAATCAAGTCAATTCGATGAAATTTTTGAACACCTCAAAAGTGTTGATCGAACTTCTGGACTTTTCCTCTTCAGCTCTCCAAAATCATGGACTGAAAAATCATTCCTCGCAGTATCTCCATTAACTGTTATCATCATTTTCGGATTATCACTGTCAACGTTAATCATTGAAAACTTCAGCTTACTTTCAATAATTCTCACATCAGCAATCCTCTCAATCTGCTTCAATGGAATCTACAAGTTACACCTCCTGATTTCTAACAAAACAAAAATCAAAGGTTTCCTTGCATGGTCTCGCAAAATCTACAACCTCAATTCATATAACTTTGATTTGGATGTGCGTGAAATGGCTCTGCGTCATCATGAGACATGTCGTAACTCCTCAATCAAGGTTGTTAAATGGACGCGAATCTTTTTGTGTAGTGATGCCATTTTGGTTACCATTGGAATTGCAATTCTCGGATTTTTCTTGCCAAACCACATTTATGCGAAATTTGAACCACCATTTCCGTATATTTTACCATTCAAGGATCGGGAAACATGGATTGCGTTTATTGTGACGACGATGCTGCAAATTTTGTTTTCAGTTGGACTTGCATTGGTTTTTTCGGTTTTCATTGGAGTTTTCTATACAATTTCAATTCATTTTTTGACGTATTTGGATGTGATTAGAGATGCAATTAAAATCCTTGATGTTAAGTTGAAGGACCGCACATTGAAATTGAAAATGGACCGTGATACAGAGGAGATTCAAAAGATTTCAAATCAAATTTCATCAATTTAGGGAAATGACAATAAATTCAAGAACCAGGATCTCTCATTTCAAGGTTGGATCAAAACCTTGGTTGATATGATCAATAACGTGAATAATGTGATTGAGAAGTTCAGTGAAATGTTTAAAATGTATTTCCTGTTACTCGAAATTGGCAGTTTTGGATGCGTTTTTTTCGTTGGAATGACGTTTTTCATCATGGAGCAACATTATTATCATTGTCTTGGTACTCTCATGGTGAATGTCATATTTTTCACGTTTTGTTTCATCAATGAAAAGATCAGAGATAAATTTGAGGATATTTCAATGGCTTTTTATAACACACCTTGGTATAATTTGGAGGTGAAGGAACAAAAGTTACTTCTGCTTGCGATGAATTGTGCTTACATTCAAAGTGGATTCACTGCATCGAACATTCATCCGTTGACATTGGAACGTTTTGGAATTCTGCATCACGCTGCGTACTCAAATTGTTTGGTTTTGATGAATTTAGTGAGGAAATAAGGTTGTTAAACCACTGAAAATGTTAATTTGATGAAAAAAATCGCTTCAAAAGAGTCCTTACTTACATAGGTACTTACTTACTCACTTATGACCTACTTATGCATATGCTTACGTACTTAGCACAATATAATCCGCAAGGACTGCGGCATAGCCCTTTGATATCTGTCAATAGTTCTTACATTTACATTTATTTATACAGCACAATAAGCTTATGGCCTAGGCTACATGTTACTTAATACTATGCAATAAGTACTTACTACTATTTATGAATAAATTCTTTTCACAGTTCAAATCAAAAAATTCAGTCACTAAATTAAAATCTCTCTTAATTCTGGTTGGAGGTTCATTGAAAGTGTAGTTTCTTCTATGAAATGGCTCATAAAAGAAGCGACTTTTTCTGGTGTTTTGTGCTGAGCAGTTACGTTCCTCCTTACCGACTTACTTACTTTCTTCCTTACTAGTACTTACGACTCTGAAATTTACTTGTGGAATTTTTTCACATGAGTCAAAATTTAAATAAAATAAAGGAACAGTGTTTTTAGCTTACTTACCTCCTTACATTATCCCTTACTAACGTGCTTACTATCTTACATTCTAACTTACTCATCTCCTTACTAACCTACTTACATTTCCTTTTTTCAACTCTTTTTTCATTTCAATGTCCTTAAATTGAACGCCTCCAACACGACTAAAATCCAATTCCACCAAATTAATTACAAAAATTTCTTTGATAAATTTATTCCCAAACTTTTTTCTTCATCCAATTTTGCTTTGTAATAAAAATTTACTGTAAAACAAAATAAAAATTATAATTTTCTGTGGTAAATCACAATCATAAAGTTGAGTGCTTGTTCCAAATCACAATGTTTTTGCCTATCAAAATATACCATTCATTATTATTAATTGTGAAAGAGCATCAACAAACAAGAAAACAATTTCAACAAAAGAAAAACTTTTTCCTTGAGAAAAAAAATTGATAACCAACGATATTCGATTAGTTCAACTTCGTTTCTCTTGCCTGTCAATTAAAATCAGTTTTGTAATCACTATGTTTCAGTGTGTTTTGTTTATTGATAGCTCGAGGTATATTTAAAATTATTATAAAAAAATTGCCTTTTACTCATTTTAAAATAAAATAAGATTTCATCGAAATAATTTGCATCTTATGAAATGGAAAATTACTCTGAATAAAAATAGGTTTGTGGTATCGTCCATGAATGGCGTGTATCATAGAGGGTGCTGTTAAATTTAAATTCAGATCGTTTCATTATAAGTGAAAAACGCCATTATTATGTTTTTCTTGCATTACTTTAAGTTATTTTTAATCATAAGAATAATAAACACAGTTAACTTCCTTGAGCTATTCAAGGAAAAAGAAACACGATTGAAATATATACAGGAAAAATTTATACCAGTAAAGGCAGATTGTTTTCAAATATCACGCTTATAAAACCGTGTTATAAGAAAAAGTTATTCTTCTTCATCAACCACAATCTTTTAGTGGTGAAAACTTTTTACAATTTTTTTTGTTTTCATTTTGCTTCACTTGAATTTTAAAGTCTACGAGTAATTTTTTATATTATTTTTTCATCAGCATCAATCTTTCTTGCCAGACATTTGTGGTTGGGTTTATTTTGTTTTTTTTTAATCCATCCATTTATCGGAAAATGAATAAAATTAAAAAAAAAATATTTCATCATTAACATAATTTTCCTCTCAGACAATTTTCAAAACCAAAATCAACACATCTGTGTGAAAGAAATTTATTTAAAATTCAACTACAATTTTCATGTTCATGTCCATGTACTGCGAAAAATATTGTGAAATGCTTTCAATTCCGAAAATGAATAAATAAATCTAATTAACAAAATTGACATAGTTTTTAGAGATACAGATAAATAATAAAATACAGTTCTGATGTGACCACATTGAAAAATATATTACACGAATTTAAATTAGAGCACAGCCATTTTAAATTCATTCAACCTCATAATTTTAATGAGAATGTTAAATCCTGTTACATTTTATAAGTTTGTGTGTGTGCAGAAAAATGATAAAGTTTTTATTGAGAGAGATGTGTCTCGTTAAAATTTTATTATGGTTGAATGTTTTTTGAAAAAATAATTTATTTAAATTTATTGGTGGATTGATTTGAAATATTTTTGATATGGTAAAACCAATTTTAGAAGTTTCGATATTCGATTCAGGCCCTTGATGTTTAGCTTCTGAACCGAAAGGGTCGATTTTAAATTCAAACTTTTGATGTTTAGCTTCTGGATCGAAAGTGTCGATTTTCGATTCAAACCCTTGATGTTTAGCTTCTGGATCGAAAGTTTCGATTTTCGATTCAAAACCTTGATGTTTAATCAACTTTCTCGATTTAATGAAAGAAAACAGATTTCTATTAAAAAAAATTTTTCAGTAAAATATAAAAGGAATTTAACATTTAAATCCCTTTTTTCATTCAAAAAACCTTAAAATCAACCTTAAAAGAAAAATTAAATGCCAAGACCAAACAATTTTATCCCTAAAAATTAATAATAATCATCATTAAATTAAAAAATAAAATAAGTAAAAAGTTGAAATTCCTTCTATTAATTTCATTTGCATTAAAGTAAAATTATCTGCCTTCATCAAATATTCAAAAAATTCCCTAATCGACCCACGTAATCCAACCTTTTTATTACAAAATTTTTTAATATGCCAAAAAAAATTATTATTATTTCATTTTTATGATGTGAATTTTTTTTCATCATATTTCAATGAATGCTGAAATTAACGAGAGAGAAAAAAACACAACATTAAATAAACAGGGAAAACAGGTCAAATTTAATAAAGTTAAAATAACTGTGATGAAACACCCAATTAAAGAACGTAAGACGTGATAAAAGTTTGTTTTTAATTTTTTTAACTTGAAATGAATGAATATAAAATTGAAAATTGGTTCAACTGCAAATTATTTTTCAAGACTTTTAAAAAGCCTCATAGCTAATTAGGAATCATAATTAGGGTATTTTCCCTACTTTTTTTTGAAGTTTTTTTTATATGAATTGAAGAATTCAAAAGCAAAAAAATAAAGGAAATAAAACGAGTTAAGAGTTTCTGGCTTTAAAATTTTTCATTCTTGTAATTATGGTTGATGTTCATGATTTTTTTAACTTTTAATGAAATATTTTTATTGTTAATTAAAGTTAGTTAATTAGTATTAACTTAACATCTTTCGAAAACATCCATGATCACAATACTAGAAATAAAAGAAACTTTATCCTACCAAGAACACGAATGAATCTCATGTACAATAGTCTCTTTGCAAATAGCCAGATGAATTTTAGTGCACTCCCACAATATATCAAGAATATAGGTAATTATTCCCCTTTTTAAAAGAGCCATAAAAAATGAAATATTTTAACCCACATATGCAACCTTAGTCTGTTTTTTTTTAGTTTAATTAGTAAGTAAGTTATCAGTTTTTCCCTAAGATATGTCTAGCTGAGTCCAAAATACTCCTTCTATACATTCTTCCAACATTCATTTATTAAGAAAATATTATTACACGCTCATATTAGTGAATAGAAAAATTTTAACTAATTTTTTTCGTGAATAAACAACACCGCTAGATCATTAAATGAAAATTTTATTAGTAACAAATCAAAGAATATAACAAAATTGTTTAACATGTTTTTTACTAAGCTATTAAAGCGTGCTTGATTAATAGAAATGAAGCTTATAACGCTTAAAAAGTTTGCATGGTTAATAATAAAAAAGCAGTTCGTTTCTTTTCTATATTGAAAGATCCACTTGGTTTTTTGTCGAATCTCTAAAAAAAATCAGAATTAAAATTAGTGAAACATCAATTGAATCATACTCACATTCAATTGTTATTGATTAATTAATCGGTTTTCGCAATTATCGTGATCTATATCGTCTTTAATATTATCTTCATCGTTGCTCGCTACAATTAACTCATCTTCATCCCTCTTCACATCAGGATCGATAACTTCAAGGAACTTTAAGTGATCATAATCAGCGGAATTCTTTTCCTCTTCTTTTGCAATAACTTCGTACAAAGGCTTCACTTTTAATTCTTCAGCTTCCTGATTTGAAACATGAACTTCATCATCTTCTTTCTTTTTGACATTCGGATCAAGAACTGTAAGGAACTTCAAATGATCATAATCAGCGGGATCTTTTTCCTCTCTTAGAATAACTTCGTACAAAGGCTTCGCTTCATCTTTCCAATACTTGGACGTATCTTCGTAATAATAATCGGGATCTCTTCCAGAATTTGATTCAACTGTTTCAATTATTGGCATTGTTATAATTGGTAAACCAGTATCCACTTCATCTTGGTTCCATTGTTCCAGTTCGATTGCATCATAATCGAGTTCAGGTAAATCGTAATCTTCTTGTATTTTTAATGATTTTCGGAGTTTAATAATGTAACCAGCACATAAACAAAAAATTAATATTGAAAATGAAACCACTGATCCAAAAGCAATAATGATTGACTTGGACTTTGCATCTTTGTTATTTGTTGCTAATTTAGTTTTGAATTCATTCAATTCATATTCATTCGTAATGCATTTTCCGAATGTTGCTTTTATAGTTGTATTAGATTTTAAAAACTCTTCCATGACTTTTTGATCCCTACACAAAAAATGATTGCCATCCAATTCTAAACTTCGCAATTGTGGTTTGTTTTTAATTAAGTTTATCAAGTTAATATCAGTCAGTTGATTGTATTTTAAATTGATTACCTTAAGCTTTGCATTCGATTCAAATAATGTTGGTGGGAGATGCGTCAAATTAGTGTTCGACAAATAAATGTGGGATAATTTTTCATTAGTTTTGAACAAATCACTTTCTAATTCTTTTAACTGGTTTTCCTGTAAACGAACTTCCTCGAGTTTTATATTCGATTTAAATAATGTTGATGGAAGATGAGTTAAATTATTAGTAAACAAAGCAAGATTATTTAATTTTTCATTATTTTTGAACAAATCGCCATCTAATTCCTTCAACTGGTTTTCCTGTAAATTAACTTTCTCAAGCTCTGTATTTGATTCAAATAATTTTGGTGGAAGTTGTGTCAATTTATTGTGAGACAAATTCAGAATTTTTAATTTTTTATTATTTTTGAACAAATCACCATCTAATTCCTTCAACTGATTGTTTAATAAATAAACTGCTATAAGCTTTGCATTCGATTCAAATGATTTTGGTGGAAGATAAGTCAACTTATTACGTTCCAAATTGATGAATTCAACTTCAGTGCAGCTTTGAAAAGCATTTTCTTTAACAAAAGCAATGCCAGTCCCAGGAATTTCAAATTCTTGTACAAAAGGTAACGAATCACATAAGTCCGACATCAACACTTCTATTTTTGAGAATCCAAGTTTCAGCTTTTTGATATTTTGAACTTTTTCTGGCGTTAGTATTTTAAACCGTTTATCTGCTATTTGTTCTATACCTCGAACAAGGCACATCTTTTTGAGGTCAAAGTAATCACTTTCAAAACATTGATACATTTTAATTTTTCCAAAAACCATTTTAGTTAAAATCAGAATTGAGAAAATCATTTTAATAACTTTTAAGCACTTTGCCATATTTTGAATAAGATGGTCAACTTCAAACTGATTCATTTAATTAAAACACGAATTTTGATAAAAACAATTATCATTTAAGTACACTTGTACCGGAATTAACTTCCTTGATTAATTCTTAATACTTGAAAATTCTTACTACAACGATAAGATACAAATGGAACAACAACTGTTTTATGTGAGGAGGTCTTATTACAATTCATTCAATTTTGTACAGGCTTTCGAAACGTTAAGTAAGTTTATCAAAGAATCCAATTCCGGTACAATTGTACTTAAAAGATAAAATTTTAATCGAAACTCGTGTTTTAATTAAATGAATCAGTTTGAAGTTGAGCAACTTATTTACAACATGGCAAAGTGCTTTAAAATTATTAAAATGATTTTTTTTATTCTGCTTCTAACAAGGGTTGTTTTTGGACAAATCAAAACATATAAATGTTTAGAAGGTAATTTAAATGACGTCAATAAATGCATTGTTAGAGGTTTAGTACAAACAGCAGATAAACGGTTGAAAATACTAACACAAGAAAAAGTTCAAAATGTAAAAAGCGTCGAAATCAGTTATTCAAAAATAGAAGTTTTGATGTCGGACGTATGTGAATCGTTACCTTTTGTACAAAAATTTAAAATTGAAGGAGTTGGTATTGCTGTTGTTGAAGAAAGTGCTTTTCAAAACTGTACAGAAGTTGAAATCATCGATTTGCATAGTAATAAGTTGATTTATCTTCCACCAAAATTATTTGAATCAAATGCAGAGCTTGAGTTTGTTGATTTAAACAACAACGAGTTAAAGGAATTAGATGGTGATTTATTCAAAAATAATGAAAAATTAAGAATTCTTGATTTGTCTCAAAATAAATTGACTCATCTTCCACCAAAATTATTTGAATCAAATGCAGAGCTTGTAAAAGTAGATTTAGTCAACAACCAGTTGAAGGAATTAGATAGTGATTTGTTCAAAAATAATGAAAAATTAAAAATTCTTGATTTGTCTTACAATAAATTGACAATACTTCCGCCAAAATTATTTGAATCAAATGCAGAGCTTGAGTTTGTTGTTTTAAAAGGCATCGAGTTAAAAGAATTAGATAGTGATTTGTTCAAAAATAATGAAAAATTAATATATCTTGATTTGTCTTACAATAAATTAACAATACTTCCACCAAAATTATTTGAGTCGAATATTAAACTTGAGCAAGTTCGTGTACAGAACAACCAGGAGTTAGATAGTGATTTGTTCAAAAATAATGAAAAATTAAAAATTCTTTCTTTGTCTTACAATAATTTGACTCATCTTCCACGAAAATTATTTGAATCAAATAGAGTGCTTGAGAACGTTTTTTTAGACCACAACCAGTTAAAAGAATTAGATGGTGATTTGTTCAAAAATAATGAAAAATTAACATTTCTTGGTTTGTCGGACAATAAATTGACTCATCTTCCACCAAAATTATTTGAATCAAATGGAGTGCTTGAGGAAGTTTTTTTATGGAACAACCATTTAAAGGAATTAGATGAAGATTTGTTCAAAAACAATGAAAAATTGAAAATTCTTGATTTGTCTTTCAATAATTTGACTCATCTCCCACCAAAATTATTCGAATCAAATGCAGAGCTTGAAAGAGTTCATTTAGAATACAATCAACTTACTGATATCGACTTAGTAAAAATAATACAAGACAATAAAAAATTGACGGGAATCGGACTAATTGGCAATAATTTTTTGTGTAGTGATCAAACAATCATGGAAGATTTATTTTACTCACGTTTTAATACATTTATATCTGGAAAATGCATTGAGGACGAAGAAGAATGGAACAAACTTAAAGGTCAACAAATCCAGAATCCGAAGCCTATAATTTTTGTTTTTTCCGCTGTGGTTTCAGTTGTAATGTTAATTTTTTGTGTATGTGCTGGTTACATTATTAAACTCCGAAAATCATTAAAAATACAAGAAGATTACGATTTACCTGAACTCGATTATGATGCAATCGAACTGGAACAATGGAACCAAGATGAAGTGGATACTGGTTTACCAATTATAACAATGCCAATAATTGAAACAGTTGAATCAAATTCTGGAAGAGATTCCGATTATTATTATGAAGATACGTCCGTGTACTGGAAAGATGAAGAGAAGCCTTTGTACGAAGTTATTACAAAAGAAGAGGAAAAGAATCCCGCTGATTATGATCATTTGAAGTTCCTTACAGTTGTGGATCCCAATATAAAGAATAACCAAGACGATCAGATTCATGTCTCAAATCAGGAAGAAAATCTTAAATTGGAGCTTTTAAATAAAGTTATTCCAAGAGAAGAAAAAGATTCCGCTGATTATGTTCCAAATCAGCTGTAATTTTTGACAATTTACTTTTCTTTTCCAAACAGTTGGTATTATAATATATTTTTTATTTTCAAAATCTTTTAATTTTTAAATATTTCATGATTCGATTTCAAATGATACCAGTTTGATGAAATATTGGAATTTGGGACAAAAAACCAGAACAACTATTAAAATTTATTCATTATTATATTTATAACAGCGAACTAAAAGTTTCAATAAATGTTATCTTGTCTTTGGTACCTATGTTATTTGTATTAGAAAACACATTTTCAGAAGTGCAAAGAAGATCTTATTATTTACAAATTTCGTAAACTTCAAAATTTTTTACCCAAATACTATCACAACACTTTTGGCAGATTTGCCTATTTATCAATGAACCTGATTCCGGTTTATCTAGACAACTGATCAGATTGAACTGTACTGAGTTCAGAGTTGTAGTTGGTATGTTCACTGGTCACTGTACTCTAGACTATCACCTCAGTCATTTTAACTCTAAATGCTGCTCTGAACCAGGGGAAACTGCTGCACATTTGCTTTACGTATGACCCAAGCATGTCAGATTGCGTGGTATCACGCTGAATGAGTCCTTTTCCAGATCAGCGTGAAGTTAGCTCCAATGGAAAATTTTTGTCATGATTTCACCATAAAAGTGAAGGTGTCTGCCCTGTTTAGCTTTTTGAGAAAGTGTAGTCACTTTCCTGAACTGAACCAGGTCTAGAGGACTTCTTATTACGTTAGTTGATGCTCTAGATTTGGTTCCATTTTCATTAGATATGATGTTAAATGGGTATGCACAAGGACCCGTCTGCAGGTTTGAGGGCTGGTTCTCTTCTGTGGAGACTGCCCAAGAAATTTGATCTGACAACAACATTTTCATTCTGAAATTGTGATCTTAAAAAATAAAAAAAAGAAAATTAATTAATTAGGGATTAAATTGAACAAAAGTTTCCTTTCATCACACTTCAATACACACAAATTTTTCGTGCTTCAATTGTGTTTTAAAGCACACAACAAAAACTTTATCTTATTTCTTTATTTGTTCTTTTATAATTACACTGGAATTTCAATTCATTCATTTACGTATCACTTAATTCAGGTATAGTAAATTTAAAGGGCAGTGAATGAAACAAAAAGGTTTCATCTTTTTACACCCGCATTTAATTAATTAAATAGTCTTCTTATTTTTCCATATAAATAATGTAAATACGCTACACTAACACTGTTACAAAATATCGTTTGACTAATAAAATAAAAAATAATTTACACCACAGAGAAACAAAAAAAAGTATATCAAACACCTGCGCACTTTTTTTTCCTCCTGACTAACGTTTAATTTGAATTTATTTTTATTTAAAAAAAATTTTTATAGAAATTTTTGGTATCCCAGATAAAATATTACTCTAATTGTGCTCATTTTTAAAATGTGTGTGCGTACAACTTTAAACATGTGTCTCCAGGAATTTATGCATTGAAGTGTATTTCGTTTGTGTGTGGGTGTGCAAAAAAATGTAAATAAATAAATAATAAAAACTACGTTAAAATGTAGAAATATGATACAGAAAAGCAATATTTTTAATGTTTTTTCCCTTAGAATGGAATGGAAACTGGTTTTAATGAAAATGAATTGTGTGTCCTACTTTAGACATAACCTAGATACTGACGTTTTGTTTTGAATTAAAAGGATTTGATTAGAAAAGTTTTGCCTCGAGTACTTTAAGAGCAATTTTCCCAAGATATCGAATTCCATTTCCACAGAAAAATTTTGATCGATGCGAGGGTATGATTTTCCGAAAATATAGATTAAAATTAGATGATTCGCGCAAACAAAACTAAAAAATAGTAAACTTTGACTGAATGGCGGCCATTTGAAGTATGGCAGATTTTGGCAATTGAGAAAGTCGACAAAATGCATTTTGCTTTTAAAAAAATTATTTTCTATGCAAAAAAAAAAAAAAATTATGGGAAAAAATACCTCTTAATTAGAGTGTTTTTTTAAAACCAAGTTGGAGGTTTTTTGGTGAAAGATGAGGGAGTGGCATCGTTTTTTCGTCAAAATTCTGCTATTTTTAAAAATGAGCTCACGAGCGTAAACATTAACCGATTTTAAAGATCTGGTGCTTTTTGGAAAGCTGAAAGTACCCTCTTTCTAAAAATATATGGGTTCTTCTTTGGCAATGGCCTGTGAATAGCTCAAATTTTCAGTTGAAAGTTTTTTTAGGGCAAATCACACAAATTTTCTCATAAAACACGCTATAAACACATGAAGGTGTTAAGATAAAATAAAACTTTCTTCTGCAAAAATGTAGCTTATTTTATCCTAAACAAAGTTGCCATACATCACTTTTGTCCTTTTCATACAAAAAAACCGATTTTTGTGAGCAAAACCGAATGTATGTAATATTTAAAGAATGTTAAACAACACATACCAATATATCTGTTATTTCTAACTTATTGCTTTTAAAAGCACTTATTAAAGAAATACACCTATAGTGTATTCGGCAATGTTGTAGAAAATTAATAGTTCTTTAACTTTTTCTCGGGTGGCTTGAATGGTTTTCATACAAAAAAATTGAGTTTTCATCAAAAAACCCAAAATTTGATACAAAATTACGCTAAATTTAAGCTTTGTTCTCTATTTTCTATTAGATTAGTTGGAAAAAAGTGTTAAGTATGTTTTGCAAAAATGTTGTCCTGGCTATGCTGAATAAAATTGTCATACACCGCTTTTGTTGATTTCACATAATTAAAAAGTTTTTTTTTTAATTTTCTTGAAATAGAGGCATTCTAACAAGCTTTTCCATTGAATTTTAAATATTTATCATTAATTAATCCTTTTTGATTAAAAAAAAATTTTTTTTTTTTAAATAAAAAAAAATAATGTATGGCAACTTTGTTTGACATAAAAAAAGCTACATTTTTGTAGAAGAAAGTTTTTTTTTATCTTAACACCATCATGTGTTTATAACGTGTTTTGTGAGAAAATTTACGTGTTTTGCACTAAAAAAAGTTTTAACTGAAAATTTAAGCTATTCACAGGCCATTGCCAAAGAAGAACCTATATATTTTTAGAAAGAGGGGACTTTCAGCTTTCCAAAAAGCATCAGATCTTTAAAATCGGTTAATGTTTACGCTCGTGAGCTCATTTTTAAAAATAGCAGAATTTTGACGAAAAAACGATGCCACTCCCTCATCTTTCACCAAAAAACCTCCAACTTGGTTTTAAAAAAACACTCTAATTAAGAGGTATTTTTTCCCATAATTTTTTTTTTTTTTGCATAGAAAATAATTTTTTTAAAAGCAAAATGCATTTTGTCGACTTTCTCAATTGCCAAAATCTGCCATACTTCAAATGGCCGCCATTCAGTCAAAGTTTACTATTTTTTAGTTTTGTTTGCGCGAATCATCTAATTTTAATCTATATTTTCGGAAAATCATACCCTCGCATCGATCAAAATTTTTCTGTGGAAAAAGTATACCTATTCGTTCGATATCTTGGGAAAATCACTCTTAATGTGGAAATTTTTATGAAATCATCCGAAGAGCGAGTGATCAAAACAAAAAAATACTCACTTTTTGTTTTTGTTTCCTTCAAGTCCAAGTAAAATCCTTGTTCGTTGAGTTAAATTCAAAAAAATTGACCGTTGTGGAGCGTTACCTGCAAAAAAAAATACAAGAGCATTTTCATTATTTATTCATTCATATTTAATCTGAATAGATGAGAACGAAGTTTCGCTGTACCATGATAAAAGATGAGAGAAAATATAAAGAATAATAACGACAAAATGATACTTAATAATAATAAACATAAGGTAAAGCACTTCTAGGTATTCACAGTCAATGAAAGAATGAATGGATGAAGATAAATGTCAGAGGTAAATAGGGCAGAATTTTATTAAAGAAAAAATATGAAAGGAAATATAAATTATGTAAGAGCTGTGACCTTTTAACCAGATTTTTTTCATTTAAAGAATCATTTTTTTGAATACAAAATTAAAAATAGTGAAAGTTGAAAAAAAAACTCCGATAGAGGGACCTTTACTGTTAAATTAATGTCTTCCAACTGATTTCAGCGCCTCAATGAAATTACGGCCAGAATCTGTACTAACAAAATTTTATTTTTATCTGGATTGATCGGATTCGTGAACAATGCGGACCCATTAGCTCATTTAAAGTCATAATAACATTGAAATTCGTTTTCTTGAAATTTTCATCTTAAAATTATTCTTATTTCAAAAGTAGATCCCGGATTCAATCTTTTATATAAATTTTTTTAAATTTCCGGTTAAATTAAAACAGAAAAACTATTCAACTTACCTCACTGTGAGAATATCTGAAAGAAAAAAAATCAACATTAAAATTAATTCAATATTTCCTCTTTAAATTCCATTTTTTCTCCTCTTCTTTTAATTATAATGAGAAAAAAACTAATTACTGCTTCTTGATCCCTCCCCTTAAATTCTTTTTCTATTTCCCTTTCAGCTCCCTTTAATTTGGTTTTGATTACTGATTCATAAATAATTAATTATAAAATAATACTTGAATCAAGGATCAGCTTCATGCATGTTGTGTTTTATTTTATTTTATACTTTTTTTTTGTTATCATTAATTGCAATCGATTTTGTAATATCAAAGCAAAAAAAAAGTTGAAGCTATGAACTAATTTCCTTTTTTTATTAATATTATTTGTTCAGTAATTACACTTAATTAACAAACTGGCACTT
Source organism: Culicoides sonorensis (assembly GCA_900002565.1). Taxonomy (NCBI): domain Eukaryota; kingdom Metazoa; phylum Arthropoda; class Insecta; order Diptera; family Ceratopogonidae; genus Culicoides; species Culicoides sonorensis. The sequence goes on from LN483796.1 coordinate 50,231, forward strand.
GTATTGAATTGATGTGTAAAATTATTGAAAGGGAATTTTCAATGACATATTATTGGTATTATTTGATATAAAAGGGATGATAATTAATTGGTTAAGTTGATCAAAAGTTAATATGAAAGTGCTTGATTTCAATTAATATGAAAAAATTATCGTCTAGTGATTGCTGGTGATAAATTAAATCAAGAGGCATCTGGTGATAAATTCAATCAAAAGCCATCTGGTGAGAAATTCAATCAAGAGTCCTCTAGTGAGAAATTCAACTAGTAACCTCTGGTGATAATTTCAATCAAAAGCCATCTGGTGAGAAATTCAATCAAGAGTCCTCTGGTGTTAAATTCAATCAAGAGCCCTCTGGAGATAAATTCAAATAAGAGCCCTCTGGTGATAAATTCAATCAAAAGCCATCTGGTGAGAAATTCAATCAAGAGCCTTCTGGTGACAAATTCAATAAAGAGCTCTCTAGTGATAAATTCAATTAAGAGGCCTCTGTTGAGAAATTCAATGAAGAGTCCTCTGTTGAGAAATTCAATCAAGAGCCTTCTGGTGAGAAATTCAATCAAGAGCCCTCTGGTGATAAATTCAACCAAGAGCCCCCTGGTGTTAAATTCAGTGAGTTATCTTTCACATCATCAAATTCAAACAAATTATCAATAATTTTCTGAATGAAATTTGAATATTAATTTCCTTATCTGATACTCTCTTGAAAATTAATTCAATCTTCCCTTGTTTTTGCTCAAACAAAACTAGTTCACTTAAAAATTCACTTTTAAATTTATGAAAAAGACACATTAATTCCAAGCACTATTTTGTTCATCAAGAAAGAAAAACACACACACAAAATTATTGTATTTTGTTATCTTTGATCAAATAAGAAACCAAAGCAAAGTACGCGTGTGATGAGGTATGAAAATGAGACTACTTGAGAGCAAACTAAAGAAAATTAAATTAATTGGATAAGTTTCTTTGTCATTTTCATTTTCTAACATCGTCTTCGTTGCTATTTTTTCTTTTCTCATTCTTGTACATAAAATATTTAATTTTTTGTGTCTTTTATTCCACTTTTTCACTTCTCTTCGTGACTATTACGCAATATTTTATTATGAATTTTCCTTTTCAAATAGTACTAGAGAAAGTTTTGCCATTTCCCATCCTTATTTTTAGTTTAGTTTTCTATTCAAATACACACAAATATAAAATAATTTTCTGATTCCAATCGAATCGATTAAAGATAAAAGATGAATTTTCTCTTCTCTCTTTTTTTATTTATTACTTTTTCCTAGTTTTTGCACAGTATTTTGTTATTAAATTGGTAAAATTTATTCATACTCACACAATTTCTTTGAGGACATTCCATTTCCAAAACTAAACGTCTTTTGTAATTCATTCTTTGCATTGAATCATTTGTTAAAATGAAAGTTTGAGTTGATTTATTTATAATATTTTTTTTTCATTTCATTTCATTTCATTTTATTATGAAATAATTGAATAAATTTCTCCGAAAATTCATTTGAAAAGTTTTACATGAAATTTCAATCATTGAATAAGTTACTCGTTGCTCATGTTAAATGAAATTTCTTCAATTTTTTTTAAAATGAATTTGAATTTAATTGTGATTTTTTTTGTTTTGCAATTTCAGGCTTTACTACACACACACGATGTCGTTGCTCGTGATGTGTATGGTGATGAAGCGCTCCGAGTGACACCACCTCCATTAACGCCATATATGAACGGTGACGATATCGATAATGTTGATAATGGTGATTTACAGCATGTAACTCGTGTTAGATTGGTGCAATTTCAGAAAAATACAGATGAGCCAATGGTGAGTAATGTTAAAATAAAAATTGGTACAATTTATAGCTAGGATCAAAATGAAACATATTTTGATGAGGGAAATGAGAGCAATAAAAGATTATTATGGCTTTATTTGGGTTTTATGAATGAATTGCGATCACTGATTGAATTTTACGGAAGATTCATGTTGAAATTGACATTTATTAGGGAAAATAACAGTAAATTGTGGGTAATAAAAAGGCAAATATGCAATTTATTTAAGGGAATATTGGACTTTAGGTCAACTGATAGGAATTTGTAATGAAATTGAATTATTTTGAAAGGAATCTTTCCTTTTTAGAGTGAAATTGAATTGAGAAAAAGTGTTGATTCAAAATTTCTCAAAAGATGGCGCTGATTTTGCGTTATTGAACTGAAATTTGAATCCGCTTCATTTCATTAAAAATAAATCGAGTAAGGAACCTGTGATAAAATCATTAAAATTTTCTAAATTGGGTAGTTTTGATATAATTTTAACTTTTTATCAAACTCAAGAGATGGCAACACTGGTTAAAGGAGTTACAGAACCTTAAAGCATTGAGAATAATTCCTTGATTAAGATCTTCTGACCGTTTTCATGACTTTTGATATCGGTTAATCGTTTGTCTGTCCAATGAGAGCTATTTTCATTAAAACAACTGTAACCAACACCGCCATCTATTGGAATTTTTATTGTGAACAACGAATGAATCGAACTTCAATCTAAATTGGCAGGATTTTATCAGAAAAAATCCAGCTTTTAGTTAAGAAATTGATTTTCACATAAGACCATTAAGTTTTTGGGGTTTGTAGTTTTTAAGTTTTTAGGGTCACGAAAAGATCTGCCGTGAGAATTACGATTTTTTTGTTAAAATTAACGCCATCTATGATAATATGAAATTCAAATTATGTCTTGTAACGTTTAACAAATTCAGGGCTCCATTTGAATGTAAAAAAACCGAAAAATAATTAAATTTATATGAACATATCCTCAAGGTAACGATTGACGGTTAATTGACCCTATAAACTCATATCAAATAACAAAAATAACCATAAAAAATACCTCATTAAGCTGCAAAAACAATTTTAATTAAATCTCCATACAAAAACAAAATTAAATTCATAAATCATATACTTTTTATGTAATTTTCAATGTAAAATACCAGGCGTCTCCACATGCATCCCACAATAAAAACACATTTGACTACCATAAACACCAGAAAAGAAAAAAGCCACATTTAATCTCATCGTTTACCTATTCCGACACCAACAATTTCCTTGATTTAATGAAATTAAACACAAACACACACAGAAAGAAAATGAATGAAAAACAAAACACAAGAATAAATTAGATGAATCCACAGAACATGGAGAGAGGAGAAAAAAATAACCATATTATGAGCAATAAATAACATTAAAAACATACAAAATTTCATTTCAACTTCATATCTCTTATTTTATTTTTATTTTCATTTGAGTATGTAAACCAGTTGTCTGGAAGCATAACCTCTTAAATTACGAATAATACACCTTTTTATAGGAACACACACACACAGATTCAAATTCATATAATAAAACATATAAAATTGGGTGTAAGAAACATTGAAAATAACAGCAAATCTAAAATTTGTAAAACGTGACACATTAAAATTTGACATAAATAAGTTTGATTATGTGTTTTATGTTCCATGTGTGTGTGTGTATCTATGAATGTATGTGAGATTAAGAACATGATTTTAAGAAAATGAGTTTTTTTTTCCTTTACACATTTGAATACATGAAATTTATAGTTAAATGTCATGTATGCTTAAAAATCATGCAGTTACTTCATTTTCACACACACACACACACACACACACACACACTCACAGTGAGCATATGCCTGATAATTTGAACAGTGTGGGGGGTGATGCTGCTGATTTTTCGGGAGTATCATTAATTTACTGTTTTCTATTTCACTGCAAGTCAACATTAAAGCTCATGTTAAATGGAAATTTAATGTAGCAAGGGAACAACATATGTCATGTAATATCAAGACATTTTTCAAACTGAAATCAATTTTTTTTTTACCTTTACAATGTCGAGGAAAAAAAAGACGAAAAAAAACATTGTGTTTACATTACAAACCAAAGAATAACAATAAAAAAGTAAAATGAAATGAAAATGTAGAGGAAAGAAAAACATTTCCGTTAATAATTTTTATTTTTTTTGTATCCTTGAGGTTTGAAGACGAACACACATTTACAGACACACACACACATACACCGACACACACACACATAAACCGACACACACACACATACACCGACACACACACACATACACCGACACACAATCAGAGAAAAAGGCAATAATAACGATAATAAAAACAGTTGGTACACGTAATAAACAATTCAATATCCGCTTGAGGACTCACAATACTAAATCACATGTACAATACAAGACGGAAAAAAATACAATAAAATTGAGAGGGTAAAAACGAAACGAATCGAAATAATATATGAGGCAATAACATTTCTCATTTCTCGATAATGCGTCTACGTACGTGTGTGTTTGCACTGAAAACTGTGTCATGTCGTAAAATATCAGCTTCATACACACCTACACACACCTAAACACATAAATGAGAATAATAATCTTAAATTCATTATCACACCCATGTTGAAGATTTATTTTATACATTTCTTATCCATTTTATAAGACAAATGCGCATTTTATAGTTCATTATTATTATTATTTGCTCCTGATAAAAAATGTATGTCAATAATGTCAAAAAGGTTGATCAAATTGTGATTAATTTTCATTTCATTTGAAATGAATTTGAAAAATTGTTATTTCAGCGTGGTAAATGGATGAAATTGTGGGTGTTTAAATATAAGACTGGAAACGCCTATTAAATTAAAATTTAAGTGAAAATGGTTTGGAATTGAATTTAATTGAGGTTATAACTTGATTAAGACTTCTCTGGAACTTTTCAAGTCATTTAAGGGACATTCATGAATTGGAATTTGTCTTTTCTGCTTAATTCGAGATATTTTGGTGCTACGAGCTCTCAAAACAAATCTTTGAACCAGGTTCATGAGACTTAGAAAGGTTGTGAACTGCCCCTGATGAAATTTGTCAACTGATTCTATTTTAAGACCCTTTAAACTCTTTAACAGCTCTCCTGTATTCGAAGTTAACACATGTATGCACTCAGTGTCTAACTAGAGCTTAGGAGAGCTTTTAAGAAGCTTTAAAATTGATTTGACTTGTAAATTTTTGAATAATGCAATCCAATATGATTTTGTTCTGATGAAATGAAGCCTTTATTCACAGAACAAATTGAAGCCAGTATTTCCTCAACAAACTGAAGCCTTTTAAATGAAATTTTAAATTATAAAACTTACCTGCTTACCGTGATTTACTGATGGACCTCAGGCTTAGACTTTCAGTGACATTCCTGTGAGACTTTATTCAATGAAATCAAAATTAAGCGTCGTACGTTATTCCATGGACTTCTACTAAAGCATTCTTATATCCAAATAATGGCAAATGATCTAAAATATGCAAGTGATAACTTTGATTATTTAAGTCAAATATCTTTAATTCCCAAAATAAAAACACTTACATGTCTCAAATAAGTCAAACCCATTACATTTTGTTTACATTTCCAACATAATAAGGGTTCAAGATGTCGTGACATGTCCCTACAAGTACAAATTTCGTGATGTAAATTAAATTACATTGAATTGAATTATTTTAACCCCAAAAAAGGCAACTAAAAGTGTTTGTTCATGTTTGTGGTTACATTGATTCTGTTGAGTTTATCAAGTGTGTGTGTGTGATGTTGACAGTAATTTCCAATGGGAAAACTCAAAGAGAGTTTTTTGACATTTTTATTAACTCGAACATTGTTCTCTGATTTGTATTTTAAAGTGATTTCTTTTTTTTCCTTTTCAATTTCAGGGTATAACATTAAAAATGACTGAAGATGGTCGATGCATAGTTGCTAGAATAATGCATGGTGGTATGATACATCGGCAAGCTACCCTGCATGTGGGAGATGAAATTCGCGAAATTAATGGTCAACCTGTAGTGAATCAATCTGTTGGACAATTGCAAAAATTACTGGTAAGATAATTAGCTTTAAGTTGGTATCGCATCAGAAACAGAATTTTTGTCATGACGTTCTTGTATTTTCATTTCATTTCATTTCGGTGATGTTTTTATTAATAGCAATAACTTTTCGCTTATTGTTCTTGTTCTTCTTGTATTATAATTTTTTTTTCATTAACGAAAACAGAAAAAGAAAAACAATCACAACCACAAAACTTTTTTTTTATTCTTGATTTCGTTTCATTTTACTTTTCCATCCTATTATTCTTCCACCTTTGTAGCAAATGTTGTTCTAATGATATGCCATCATTTTACTTTTCGTTTCTTCTTATGACAAAGTGAGAATAAAGAAATGGGAAGTGTGAGTGAAAAGAAAACTTTTTTCGTTCAAAGAAATATTTATATGAAACGCACTGCATTTATAAATAAATTGTAATATGAGAAAATTTTTTGTTTAACAAAAAAAAGAAAATAAAACTTTGAGAATAAATATGTTACTTGGATGCGAAAATTGTGTACTGTAACAGTAAAAGTTTTGTATGATTTCTTGTTTTTTTATGTTATACACCGTGATTGTGGTTTATGCTGTTTGATGATTTGAGTTAATAAGATGGCAGATTTTGGGTGACATTGAAATGAAATTCGTGGATTTGAAGCAAAATTTTCAATTTCGTTTTATGGACACCTGTATTGGATCCTTATTTGAATGAGGTTTGAATAGCTGTGGGTTTGTTTGACTTATCAAAAGTTTGTTAATGCAATCCAATTTGGATAAAGTTCTGATGATATGAAGCCTTGATTCACATGACAAATTGAAGCCAGTATTTTGTCAATAAACTGAAGCCATTTTAATGAAAATTGAATTTAAAAAGAAAACTTACCTGCATTTTTGCTTCGATGCCCCTCTTCTTAATCCGTTCCTCTTTATCTATCAAGCACAAGTTAGAAAATACTGAAATGAAAGTAGAGTAAGCTCTTCAAATCTCCATTACCGTCTTATTTTTCCTTACTTCTAGCTTAAGTTCCTGGTATCATCTGACATGACAGCGGTCTCGTTCATAACTGACCAGAAAATGGTTGAGCCTGAAAAAGACACAATTGAGTTGAAATAATTTTTATGATATTCAGTTACGTCCTCAAGCAACCTCTGATGAAAAATTTCTCTCACCTATCCAACTCTCCTCGCGCTGGTACCCTGACTCATATAGAAGTCCCATAAGCTTCAACTCCATCAAATCCAAATGTTTCATATTTACTTATAAAATTCTTTACATTTTTTTTTCAATTCAAATATTGATAAATTGAATCCAAAACAGAATCCATGATAATGAAATACAATCTGATGGTCTTTTAAAAAAACTTCAATTTCAATGTCAAATTCAAGTTCAATCTAAATTGATATAAAACTTCGGAACTTTCACCACAAAACAGATAAAGGAAAACTTTTGAACTAATAATATCAAAATGATATGAAAATAAACATACAAAAAAAAAATCACGCAAACACATGTCTCGGGTGTGCTTTTAATTTTCCTCATGAAATCATTTAAGATTAATCATCAAAATTGATACATTTTTCTTTTCCATCTTCTTCGTAGTGCTAAAGTTAAAGCATCACCTTGCTCATGGAAAATTATTAATAATTTCAATTTGAATGATAACAAAATTTCATAGAAATTTCATAAAAAGTGTGATGAGGAATTTAATCATTTAATTCCAGTATAGAATTTGATTTTAATGTTTCATTGAACTTTTTGAAAATGACCAGGCGTTTACCAAGAACTTTTTTCAATATCGTTATTATCACATTGAATTACCTTTAAAAGTCCCTTTCAAAGTCTTCTAAATCATTAAAAAAAAGAAATAATCAAATTCAACTCACCTATGTCAATGGTTCATGAATTCGATGAAATTTCTTTTCAAAGATGGCGCCACTTCAAACGTTTTAATGTAAATCATGTCTTTTCAATGTTAACCTAATTTTATTTCGCTTCAAATGTCCCTTGATGATCTAAAATGAAAATAAAATTAATGTTAAGCATATTTGTGCCAAATTTTATGTGTATACCCGCTCATATACGTATATGCATACACATACACAGACCCGTAGTGAACGAAAAAGGTCAAACTCAAATCTCTTAAATAAGCTTGATAAATATACTTGAATTGTTCATGATGTTACTCTTGATTATGATGATATGCCATCAACATCCTTGAAAATTTACGTTTGATGTACACACAAAATTTCATCTCATTAAACAGAATATTGTTTTCATGTGCCTATGCGTGTCCGTATACGTGAGTGTATATGGATGTAATTTCACTTTATTATTCAGTTAATAAGATCATTTATAAGGCAAGAAATTGTAAAGTTTCATTGTGTAGATACCCAAAAAAAAAATTACAGGTAAGCATGTGCTTGACCTTTTCTTCCACTTCAACGAATTTTCGTCACTAATTTAAGTGGTTTATGCGAACAAAGATTTCCTTTTTTTTGCCTCTTCTCTTTGATTCTTTTAAAGGTATTTAAAAATCAAATTTAAATGTAAAAAATTTCGAGTGTCCCAATTTGAATTTGAATTTGAATTTTATTTTAGAAAATAGGATTTTGAGTTGGTTAAATTTTGGGTACTTTTTATATAATTTTTACCAGAAGTGGGTCATAAATGTTTAATTTTATGGTTAATGTGATTCATTGTGTGTGTGTTACCTGAGATAATTGCATGTAATTTATCAAGGAAAATGGTGATTTTTCATTGTGGGGATTGTCCATTTACGATGTGAGTCTTTTGATTGTCTTTTTGGATTATGTATTTTACGGTAGTTTTCCTTTGAAATCATGGAACAAAGATAACGATGTAACTTCATTTAAAATTCCATTTATAAGTTCAATGAAATAAATTTTCGCTATTTGTTTAAAAACTATTTTATTGAAGTTTTTTGGTATTTGCTTTTCAAATTTCAAACTATGCCTTTTTGCATTGAAAAGAAAACCGTTTAATTAAACACAAGAAACTAAAGTTTAATTTGAACTTTTAGGTTCATGTTACATAATAAATTATCATACCAATTTATTTGAGTTATAAATTGAAATTGTAAGAATTGGTAAAGTCAAAATAAAGTTATAATTGAAATGCATTTCAATTTGGGAATTAAAAGTAAATATATTTTGAATTGAATTCCATTGAAAACACGACTAAAAGTAACGATTCTGCTTAAAATTCAAAATTACAAGGAAAATTAAAACATATTTGAAAAAATAACCGTCAATTTAAAAATTTGAATGAAATTTAACGGATTTTTAATTGGAATTTATTTGAAAAAAAAATTGTTAAAATTCAAATTTTATATCAAAAATTCAATGAAATCCAGATAATCTTTTTTAATCTCATTTTTTTTATCGGATCAGATTAGTTCAGATCAAATTTCTTTTAATTCCATGTCTTGAGGTTAAAAATTATAAGATTTTATCTTGAAAGTACCTTAAAAATAAAAGCTGTAAGGCCTCAAAATGTCTGTCCATTGTGATTTTTTTGATATCATTTTATTCAATCTCATGAATTTGCCTCAATTCAAAGGAAAATTAAATGTAACAAATTTCTTTTCAAAGAATTTTCTCGCGAACTTTTAACAGAAATAAACACAAGAATCGTGTTACATGGAAAAAGAAAAGTAAAAGACATTTTCAGATTTTCCTCTTTTTTTTGATTTCTTTTCATGTCACATTATTTACTTATGTTTCATTCTTCAACTTATTTCTTTTTTTTTGTTGAAAGAAATAATGAAAGATGTGACGATGTCTGAATGGAAGTCAAAGAAAAAAAAAATAAATAATAATAATGACTTAAGGCATTCAATGTTCAACTATAAAAGCAACTTTGTATCTTTAAATGGAGACAAAAAAAAATGGAAAATCTGTTTTGAAATTGGATAAATTTTCCTTAAATCACATGGAGCATCGGATGATACGTGGCATTTTCATTGTTAGTATTTCACTATTATGAACTTTGATGTTAGATGGAAATTTTCCATATGAACATGAGAGTTGACGAGTAATTTAATCATAAATGATGATTTGATTCAAGACAAATTTGGATTCATTCACAGTTAGGATGATGATTAAATGAAAATTAAATGAGTTAAAAGGGGAGTTTTGGTTATATTGCGTTCATGGGGATACTTTCAATGTACGTCCATTTGGATGATGAAGTTTACGGTAATGATATTTCATCACAAAGTGAGTTAAAATGGAATAGAGAAGAGAATGGAATTATTGAAACAAATTATGAGAGAAAACGAACTTAAAGAGAGCATAAAAGAGAGTTAGAGAGCATGTGAAAGAAAAGAAAAGAGAGCTGAGAAGACAAATAGACCAATATGAGTGAAAATAAGAACGAAGAGAGTAAAAATGATGGAGTCAGCGATTAAAATTATGAGGAAAGAAACTGGAGAGCAAATCGGATATTGCTCTCTTTTCTTCTTTCTCTCTCACTTCGTTCTTTTACTTCTGATAGAGTGAGAGAAAATCTTTTAAGGACAAAAGAGATTGAGAGAGAAAAAGAGACAGAGAGAAGAAAAAAATATGAAAATGAGCAAAGAGAGAAAAGAAAAAATTTAAACAAAAGAAACCGAAAGAGAGACGGAAAAAGCCTTTGAATGCACTTTTCCTCTCATTTAGATTCAAAGCCCATTTAAATCAAAAAAAAATCGTCTCCAAAAAAAATTAATGATTAATGGATCATCACCCCTTAAACAAAAACAGGATTTTAAGCACATTCAATATAAATTTTTATTGTCATTATTTTATTTTTATCACATTTTTTTATTTTACGTTTAAAATAAATTTCCTCATCTAATTTTATCTATTTTTCAGCTTCATTAAGACCGGTTTTAAAAACAATATAAATTTTCTTGTCCGTTAATTTATTATTTGAATCACGTGATTCCTCTGCAATAAAAATAGAAACAATGCGAAACCCCTTAAATTTTTACGTACAAGCAAAAAAAAAGAAAAAAACTTTGGAAGCACGATTTCCAGAAGTAAAAGAATCGGGATAACAATAAAAATTACTCAGCATAAAAAAGTGAGAAAATGTGAATGCAAAAAAAAGAAAAATTAGATGAACAATAAAATATCTTCTGGATCGGGGATTTTCAAAGAAAAGTAAAATAATAATGAAATGGGATACAATAAAATAATGATAATAAAAGAAAAATGAAAATGAAATTCAAGTAAAGTGTTTAATTTTTTATTATTATTGTACTACGTCTTCACCGTTTATTTTAATTCATAAATACACACAAAAATACATTGAAAAAAAAAACAAAAGGTTGGTTTCCACTGAAGCGTGCTTTTATTTCATTCATGCTAGTAAAACATTTTTCTCTTTAATTTCATTCTTTTTATTTTTATTTGTTCTTACTATTACCTGAAATGGTATTAAAAGGAAAATTAATGGGAAAATTCTTAATGAGAAATTAATTTAATTATTATATCATTTTACAATGAAGCATCTCATCTTTTTAATGGAAACAATGGGAAAATGAAACCCTTTAAAAAAAAAAATTGCTGAATAACCATTTATCTTAAAAACAAACGAAAATTTAATATTAAAACCTTTTTTATTTATTTACTTTTTTTTTAAATTTCAGCGTGATGCTCGTGGATCAGTTACCTTTAAAATAGTTCCTTCTTATAGAAGTGCTCCACCACCCTGTGAGGTAAGTAATCATCATTCAACCGAATTCAATTCAAGTTTTCATATCCATGAAACTAAACTTGTAATTCATCTCAAAAAAAGTCACTAGAAATCCTTAAATTAAAACATTGAAATGAGTTGCAATTTTCTTTAAATTTTTTTCAAAAGAAAATGAAACAAGGTTTAGAAACTTCTTAAAAATTTTTAATACTCTTGAGAATGACAGTTAATCAAAAAGTTATGCAAGTAATCTGATATTACTGTGATAAAATTATAAATATAATTTAAAAGAAAGAATGAAAAAAAACTGCAATTCAACTGCATTGTCACTCTGATGCTACATTTTTCATCCTTAGGGCTTTCTATGTGCCGTTAAAATGAAAATAATAAAAAACATGTTAAAATTTTATAAAGAAATAAAGTTCTTTTTAAAGTTTTTTTTCGTTTAAAACAAAACATGAAATTAAAGTTGTGAAATAAAATACAAAACATGAAACAATTCTTTATCCCTGTTAAAGTAAGATTATGAAAAATCTGAATAAGTGAGAACTGTTGTCTTAAATAAAGTATACACAAGAGGTTAAGATGAAAAATCTTTTATTAACTTTTGTTAATAAAGATAAATTTAAAGTTCAATTTACTCACTGTAAAATGTTGGTAAAAAACAACCAGTGTCTGATTTGAAGTCCATAGACGAGGAGTATGTATTTGAAAAGTTGACCGTCAAAAAATGGTTAGCTTAAGTATTTGTTGATCTCAATTAACCTTCTCTAGAGCTTATACCTATATTTAAAGATAATCAGGCAGCAATTAGTATTTCCAAAGATAAGGAAAACTTAAATTTCAAAAAAAAATCTTATATATATTTTTCACACAGATACAGAGCTGAAAATCAGATGCCATTTATCTAAATAAAAAGCGTGACTTTACTGAGGAAGAATTTACTTACAGGATGACTGAACTTTCAATTCAAAATTTACTTAAACATAAGAAAGCTTCGCAAAACAGTCAAGAGATGAAATTATAAGCCTAAGCCAGTGGATTGATAAAGACCGTATTGACATATGATTAAAATAATTAAAATATGCCTCAACCTTGAACTAACGGACAAAATTTGTATCATGGGATAGCGTTACACTATAAAATATTTCCATTATTACTACAGTCGTTATTCAAATAAAAATTGGTGGCATTTGGACAACGTAAACACTTTAACTTTAGTAAAACCTGTCCTTTAAAAAATGAATATAATATCAACGAAAGATAGAATAACGTACAACAGCAAGTTGAAAACTATTTTGAAACGAAAAAGTCAAAGAAAAATCATGAAAATAAAATATTCCCTTCACACCTTGGTTTGAGTGGCACTCAGCTACAAATCTCAAGTAAAACGATTCTCTTAAAAGAAATTTCTTTTAGATTATAAGATGAATTTGAATTGGATTAACTTCTAAAATCATTAAGTGGCTGATTATGACTGAGATTATCAAACCTTAGTGATGGACACTGTCACATCAAACTTCATAGTTGCAGAACTCAATACGAGTTACTTCTAAAACTATATGAGCCCAAATATGACTTTCAAGTGCTATGATAAATATTCTGATTAGAAAAAAACCTGACCCCTTCAAACGATAAAATTCAGATAGCTCAGACTAATAATAGGCCAACAGTACTGGCTGTGGTGGGTAATTCCATTTTGTAATAATCATCGCTTGACTGCCTCATGAATTGAAGAATCAATTTTACGTGAGCAAATTTTCCAAATTCAAATTTCATTGTCAACTTGACAACTGTAATACCTCAGTCCAGGCCATTTATTTGCCTTAATATAGGATACGAAAAAAAACTATTTCGAATATATAAAAATTCTCTTATCGGAAGAAAAATTGAAGGTCTGGAAAATCAGAGTGAGAACAAAGTATGCAAGGTTGAAAGGAAACACAGTAGAAAAAATTTAAAACTAAGATTTTCTTTTAATAGTAAAAGAAAATTTAAAAGCAAAATAAAAATACAATAATCAGTCCCTTAAGCAATTCAATGTCCGTAGTAAAAAAAAGTTTATTTTACAAATACACTTTTATTTTGTATTTCATGATCGGACATGAAATGTAACTTTTAATGTTCATCATCGAATAAGTTTCATCAAACTGACCAGACAAACATATCAAATTCCAATACCAATTTTAACAAGCCAAGTCTGTAAACAAATAGTCTGAATAATTAATTTAAAAAAAAATAGTACAATCTTCTAAAACTTTTAATGAATACTCAAGTTCATAAGCTCTTTACTTTAACTTTAACTTAAACTTTTTTTTTGTTACTTCTTTTCAAATAATTATAATGCAACATTAATCTCACTGTAATGCTCTTTTCTCGTATTTGTACCATTTCATTTTAAAAACAGACTCCATGGATTATAATTACCAAAAAAAAAAATTAAATAAATTTAACAAAAAACTTTTCGAAAATAAACTTTAAAAGTTGAAAATGTCATTAAAAGAAGACGAATTTTAAGAAGAAAGTAAATTTAATAATGTTGATTTAATATTCAGTTGCAATGTCTTACTCCAACTTAGACTATGACTTGATTTGAGTTGCATTAAAAACTTTTTTACATAAGTTTCATAATTATGATTCTTATTTTTTGAGGGTAAAACTTGTTAAATTTCATGATAGACAAATGAATTTACTTGATGATGATGTCAAAAATTGATTCAATAAACGCCAATTATTTAATATTTACATAAAATATTTACCTTTTAAAAGAAAAACTTTTCTATCAAAAAATTGTGATGTGAAAATGTGAAAAGAGCAGGCAAAAACATCACACAATTATCAAGCACCATTGAAATTTAATGCCACTTACACTTGCTTACAAACTAACATTGTGATGAAATGGAAGAACAAAATACAAACATCATCATCGTTAAATTAACATTCTCCTTGATTTTTGAACATGATGATTTTCAACCGAAATTTGAGAAAAACTTTTCATATCAACTGATATATCCTTAAAATTTCAAAATAGAAAAAATTACACACACACATACCCATGAAGATACAAATAATGGGTTGCCATTGTTACATTGAACAACATTTTGATGATAACAAGGAAAGATGTTACGCAAAAACCCTCAAATAAACAAATATTTTGTATAAGTAAACTTTCAAAAACTTTAATTAACTATAAGTATCAAGTATATGATAATAACCTTACTAACAAGCTAACTAAGGGTAATAATATTCAATATGGGCCTATATCATCATCATATTTCATTCAATTTCAATGTGTTGTGGCAACATTTTGATAAGGCTGTTACCCGAAAAAAAATTTTTATATAAAAAAAAAAGTTTTTGTTGCTCTTTCAAATTATGAGAGTAATTTTAAAATTAATTTCATAAAGTCTCATTGTGTTGCACATGAGCGACAAGGCATTGTTAAAAATTTTTCAATGCATTCATAGATCAATTTCTTGTCATGATAATGTTGAATGAAACCGATATTTAATACTCATGTCAGAGTTTTTACATTGAAAAAATAAACATAAAATGATTGAAAATACAATGAAATTTGAGACAATCTGTGTAAAATGATGTAAAAATAAAAATGAATTGAATTACATTATCTGTCATGTCAGTTTTTGTGCCCCAGTGCAGATAATGCAGAGGAAAAAAAGTGCATTAAATGTACTTGATTTAATTTTTTTTGTAAGAGGCTTTTGATATTGTAATAAAAATATGAAGTTTTTGCAGTTTGGACATTTAATTGCTTTGGGGGATTGCTTGATTATACTTTGAAAATACGATAAAAAAATAAATAGAAGGAGGAGGATAAGGAAAATGTTTTGTTTTTATTGTAATTCATGGTCGTAATTTAAAGTTGATATGCTTTGTTTTCATTCGAACTGAAATTTATGATTTGACTTTACCTTAGACAGTTTAATGTGTCTGAACAGAAGGGACGAGATGGGGAGAGGGGGAAATTCTTAAGAGGATTAAAATTCCAGTTTATGCTTTTACGATACTGAATTTTATGACTTTCAATGTAAATCACTCACCAAATAGAGAAAGGCACCTATGATCAAAGGCTAATTTGCTAGGAGTACAAAGAAAGGGGTTTTGGGGGGGAGGATCTCAACGTCATTAAACTCTACTTTTGACTGGAAAATGTTTGCATACCGGATTTTTCTTCTACTACAAATCTTATGACCTTGCTACCGTTTCGAGGAGTCAATCTAAGTATCCTTTTTGATCTGAAAGGGGTTTGAAATTTAATGCCCCTCCCTTCTGCTTTTTAGTTTGAGTTTCAACCTTTTTAAAAGTCAAGTACCCATTAAGAAGTACTGTTCTGGGGTCAAATATTTGAATGAAAGTCAAAATATGCCAATTAACAAAACTAATTCATTTAACATTAAATCTCCCCCTCCCCCCACCTCGTAATTCCGTTACTTTAATATATTATGACCCCTTAAATTGAATCTAAGGTCCTTCTACAATGAAAATGAGCTTATCCAGTGAGTTAAGTGCAGAGTTTTGAAATGTCTTTAAAAATGTGATTTCATTTCTGACCACCCTCCCTTCCCCCATCTTCCAGGGGTTTGTCAAAAATTGCAACTCATTTCAAACTTTAGCCTAATTTGCATCCCAAGTCATACTAAAACCTTAAAAGAAAAATCTAGTGACTCAAATAGTTTTCTAATTTTCATTTAATTTTATATGCCTTTAATAGTCCCATTTAATAGCTATGAGCTCACTCTCTAACACTACTCTTTAATTTAAATATTCATTTTATTTTTACTAATAATATAGCTAGTGCAAAAAAAAAATATAATCAATTAATTTTCATTTTTCCATTTTAAATTTAAATTTCATATTCCGTCATAATTTTGTGCTCAAATCAACCAACCATGATCATCAACCAACTTGTTCATCATCGTAACCACCATTGAAAATGCACCAATTTATTGACGCATTTGATGCATAAAATCATGAAATGCTTTTTTATTTTCACACACTCTATCGCTGATTCTCTGTGAAATTTCAATAAAACAACATTCAACATTTCACTAATCAATAAAAATTTAGTTATTCCGGATACGACCAGCACCTGTATTAGTAAGTATTGTATAGTAAATTAATTAGCTTTAATTAATAATAAGTCAAAATAAAATAGCATTAGAAATTAAGTGCCTTTTAAATTAATTAGTAACAGTTTACATTTCAATTTAATTCAAATAGAATTTAAAATTTCAAATTAAAACATTTCATTTAAAATTATTACAGATTTTCGTTCGAGCCCAATTCGATTACGATCCACTTGAAGATGATTTGATACCGTGTGCCCAGGCTGGAATTGCTTTTCATGTTGGTGATATTTTACAAGTAAGTATAAAAAAAACACACGTGCTCCAATGTCCTTGTTAACTAAATTTAGTTAATTACTGTTTTTTCCTATCATTATCATCATCATCGTTATATCTGTTTATACTTTTTTTTGTTCCATTTTGAATTGGGGCCATAGATTAAATGGAAAAAGATAGAAAAAAGGAAAATAGATACCTTCTAACAATATTAATTCAGGACACACACACTTTTCAAAATTTATACCTCTTATTGGAGAAAATTCAAAGACAAAATTTTTGCACATTAAAATGAATGCTGATTTAAGATAAAACACGATTTCGGCATCTTGATATCCAAATGATTTCAAATAAATTATAATTTAATTGTTTACTTTTGGAAAGTTTCCCTTGAAATTAATCTTTATCTCTAAAACACTAAGTGTAAGTGTTGACGTCATCATAAGTAATGAATCAAAGAAGAAAATGAATTTGAATGGATCTTACTGTAAATTAAGAGGAAATTAAATGAATTTAAAGTACTGTGATGAATAAGAGCACAAAAGGGACATTACATTTTGACAAGTGATTTTTCATTAAATTATTTGCCCAGAAATTTTTTTGAACTGAAAGCACTTACAAGGATTTTCTTCAATGGAGTTCAAGTTACAAATATCAGTTTTTTAAAGCCCAGATTATAAATTAATTTAAAATTTGAGATAAGAAGCTGTTTGGGGGAACTAAAATGTACTGCACGGCATCTGAAGACCATCTGAGAGCATCAAGAGTTCATTAAATGGCTGCCAAGAGCACGCAGACGCTCTTTTCTGAATTTTCCTCTGAAGTTTTTAACTTGAAGTGCCCTCATCTCAGATCAGATTTGCAGGAGGACTATTAAGCCTGTACTCAGGCCATCAGTGGAGCCCATTGTGCATGCTCATTGTCATCATCCGAGGGACTTAGCTTTTACCCTGTCATCCCAAGCAGTCGCCACCTTTATTTTACCTTTAACTCAAATTGAGTAGCCTGAAAAAGAGAACCAGGTTTGAGATTGTAAAGTTTAATGGTCGAAGCGAGAATCGAGCTGCTTACCTTAAGATTGATAGTCCAACACGCTTACCACTGCACTGTAGAGTCTCCAAAGCGCCCTCAGATCTGCTTTGATCTGCAATCAATCAATCTTGGGATGAATCAGCTCTCAAAACGACAACTGTCTTCATTGTTTCTGAAAAGTGTCACTGGGGCACTAGGTCTATTCGTGCTAAGTAGCCTCTCAATTTATCGTCAGTTTTCATCGTTTGGCCCAAATAAGGAACCTTTTCTGAAAGATTTTACTTGAAACAGTTTATTCCTCTCAGAACCTGAACTAAGTTAACAGTTAACGATCTGTAACGGTTTTGACCTTAATTGATCAAAATTCAAGATCTAATTGATGTCCTGAAAGTCACGTCCGTCCTTTTGAACTTAAATTCCACTCATAATTTCATTAAATTTTCAAATCGAGTTTCTTCAATTCCCTGAAGCAAATGTTTGCCTTCATATTTTTTTCCCTTCAAATTATTTATTGTTTGTTTGTTTTTATCGAAAAACATAAAACCATAAACTTTTCAAAGTGTAAAACAAAATATTTTAACACACAACAATTACCAAAGAAAATTTTCTTATTCACTTCATATTGCTGTACATTTATAAAATTTTCTTCCTGTTGACAAGTAATAAATCTTCCAATTTGGTAATTAATTGAAAGGAAAAAAAGAGACCAGACAAGCATAAAAGTAGCACGTTTTATTCATTCACTTGGAAATAATATTTACGATTTCATGTACATTTTAAGTTGAATTTGAATATTAAAGTTTTTAAGTAAATGATGAAGCTGCGTTATGATGAAAATGAAAATAATTGTGGAAATTAAACGAATAAATTTTCTTTGTATACAAAACATTAAATTAAAACAAGTAAAGAAAAGTTTCTTGTTACTAAGATACTAACTTGCACATACACACGCTCATACACCAAGATACACAATTAAAATTTATCTCAGCACCAAAGGGAATAAATATATATTTTTTGACAAATTAGGACAAGTGTGTCGTCTCTCCTTTCTATTTACTTGGAAAATATAAAAGAAAATTGTATGAAAATGCCCATGACAATTCATTTTGAGTCAATGTATCATGAGATGAGATGGGTAATGAAACATCGTGATGATTAACAAAGTTCATCACTAAACAAGCGGAAAATTATTTGAATTATTTCTAATTAAAATAATAATGAGAAGGAAAAAGTTTCAGTTCAAAAGGAAATTTTGATTCAAGGAAATTAAATTAATTTGTGTGTTTCCATAAAAATGACAATTTTAAAGGAAATTTTGAGTAAAATTAGCATAAAAACGCTTTTAACGCTCATTTAAATTCAAATCTCATAGATGGCGCTGTCCTCATATTTCTTGTATTTTCAACTAAAATTTGAATCATAATTTTTTTTCCAGATAATTAACAAAGACGATCCACATTGGTGGCAAGCGAGACATGATACCGCTGGCGGATCAGCTGGTCTTATTCCATCACCTGAATTACAAGAATGGCGAATTGCTTGTCAATCAGCTGAAAAATCAAATCCAGAACAAGGTAAGTCAAAATTTGAATTTAAAAACCGTTACATAAAAAAAAATCACATTTCATCATCAAAAAAATTCGGATTTACATTAAAAATAATAATAATATTTTAGTACAGAACACACATTTAATTAGTCAAATTGAACTTACAGCACAATAATTTTTTTAATTGAGCTTCCAAAAATATTTTGATTAAATTTTTTTCAATTAAATGAAATTTAAATAGAGTTTAAATTTATTAAATATTTAACTATTCACGCAAATTTCCACCAATCAAATATTAAAATTTAATATTTAATGCCCTTTCCATGCTTAATTTTCAATTTTTTTCATATTCATATAATAATAGAATTTTAATTAGTTACAAATTTTCAATTCAATACGAATTTTTATGGTATGATAATTTATCATCTAATTATAAAGAGTTCAGAATTTAATCCAAATAAAAATGGGTTTGACCAAAATACATAAATTTTTATTAAAAAAAAAATTGTTTCGCTTGACCTAATTTTTGATTTTAATTTGAAGAGTTGAAATAAATTGTTTTTTAAAAATGTGATTGCCCATTAAATGGATTTGGATTTGAATTTGAAATCACACACATACACATACATACACACTCAATATTGTGAATGTGATTGAGGATCCAATTCAATAAAATTTAGTAGAATTTTGATACCAATGCAAAAAAAATGAGGGTATAAATTTTTGACCTTATTTTATGTTATTTTTTTTTTTGATATTTTATTAGAATAAAAATAATGTAATTTTAAGTGTAAGCAATAAATATTAGTGTCATTACGATGATGTGTGCCAGTGTGTGTGTGTGTGTGTGTGTGTGTGAATTGTTAAATGATAGAAGTGTGGAAATAGAATTTATGATACACTGATTCTTTCGCATGGTACCAGCTCGATTTTGTTCAAAGGGCGATGAAATTCAATTTTTCTGAGCAAATTTAATGGGCCCTAGCCAAAAATTTCGATTATCAGTGTTGCCACCTCTAGAGCTGAAAGAAAATTGGCATCAGGCTCCAAAAAATAAGTTGAAATTGAATTGGTGACCCCGACTTTAAAGTTTTTAAAGAAAAATCTCCTAAATGTATGCATTTAATATGACATAGTTAAATTTTTTCATTG
Source organism: Culicoides sonorensis (assembly GCA_900002565.1). Taxonomy (NCBI): domain Eukaryota; kingdom Metazoa; phylum Arthropoda; class Insecta; order Diptera; family Ceratopogonidae; genus Culicoides; species Culicoides sonorensis. Next base: position 70,934 of record LN483796.1, read on the forward strand.
ATTTTAAGTTGTAAATTCAAATTTTTAGTACCTTTGGGTTATGAAAAGCTCAAATTCAACGGTTCAGTCTTAAAAACCTTGGAGTAGCAATTTTATGGTTAACAGCTCTATTATCTTTATTAAGCTTGAATTTTTAAGCTTACTTGGTAAAAAAAATCGATTTTCAGTGTTGCCACCTCTAGAGCTGAAAGAAAATTGGCATTAGACTCCAAAAAATGAGTTGAAATTGAATTGGTGACCCCGTCCTTTAAATTTTTTAAGAAAAATCTCCTAAATGTATGCAATGACTATGACATAGTTACATTTTTTTTTATTGATTTTGAGATTTTCATTGAAATTTTAGTATCTGTGGGTTATGAAAAGCTGAAATTTAATGATTCAGTGTTAAAGACCTTGGAGTAGCAATCTAAAGGCTTATAATTCGATTTTTATCTGAGTCATGAAGCTTTACAAGCTCAAATGCACTTTTAACGGCCACTCACTATTGTGGTTAAGACCAGATAAAGGTATCGACTGCTAAGAATGACAGGAGACAAGCTAAGGCTCTCTGATGGTGATTTGAGCGGGTATGCACAATGCAGGCTGTACATTTTGAAAATAAGCCTTTAAGTATGCAATGTGAATTTCATATCTGAGCTTTTTTATCATATTTTCACCTTTCAATGAATTCTGAAGACTTCCAAGGACTATTAAAATCTAAATTCAGTTAAAAAAAAAACTTAAAAATCAATAATTTCCATCAAATTAGTAAAATTGACAACCCTGCATATGATTCAACATGAAACTAAAACACACACCAATCCCAATTCAAAATAATAACATGTAACATTATTGCCAAATTGAAAGGAAAATTATGTTCGTTTTTTTTCACCATTTTCACCAACATCCATTTACCCAAATAAAATCTCTCTCTATGACCGTTATTTGTTACTCCATGCTTGAATAATAAGCCAAATTGTGTGTGTGTGTACGATTTAATATAAATCGATGCTAAAATTAACATTGATAGACCATGAAAGAGACCCACTTTATTTTGCAGTCAGTTTGTCAAA